>JADLZL010007097.1:0-80633 GCA_015844335.1 Chrysopogon serrulatus | reverse complement strand
AACTTCTACTTCCAATAGGTCACTAGCCATAGAGAAGAATTATTCTGAGCAAGTCTATAAGAAATGACCCCACTTTTTATCTGTTATGGGGGAAGGCCAAAGATCTTGCATGATTGGTCCACCAAAAAACTCAAAAGAGAAAGAAGTCTCTTCTACGTTGGTCCTGCCCAGCTGCCCTTATGCTATTGCTTGGTACATTAGTTGGTGAGGCTTCACCTACATCAACCAAGGTTTGCCGCACCTAAAGTTTTGTTAGGTGTGGTATCAAGACCACTTTACATTTCCATAAACATAAACCAGTTGTGTGGTTCCTTTTCCATATTTTAGATTAGCATTAGCATAAATTATTTTATTTTTACACAGAATTTTTCTGTAGAATTATGAGAAATGGTCGTACGTGCACAAAACAAGATGTGGGCCGTACTTGGGCCGCTTGATTGGATTTACGGGCCACATCGCATTCGGTGTTCTAACTCTAGAAGCCTGGAGAAACGTTTGTGGTTTGTTGTTCTTCTAGAACACGCCCTCGGTCATAAAAAAAAAAAAAAAAAAAAAAAAAAAAAAAAAAACGCCCTCTGAATCCTATCGCCACGCCCGCGGAACTAAGCACTCTTTGCCGAACTCTCTCCGTCGCCATGCTGCCGGCGGCCGCCGGGGCATCCCCCGGCCTCTCCCATCTCCCGCGCTACCACCACCTTGGCCGTCGCTTTCACCTCCGTCGCCACCGCCTTCTACCTGCTACTCCGGCCAGGCTATCGTGTGGCGCCACCCACGCCCGCCGCCTTCTCCTTGCCGGCGCGTTCGCCTCCGGGGAGAGTCCTTCAGGACAGGTAAGCTCCTGGCACACCATCGAGGTGTTTGCTCAAATTCAGTCCGCAGGACTTTGGAAAAATAGATAAATATATTTTTTTTGGTTGAAAAAAAAACTCTGTAATGTTTGTGTATTCTGAACCTTAATGTAGTATGCTTTAATTGCTTCATTTTAGCAAGAAATTGCGGTGCTCCAGCAATTCTCAGGATGTTTTGAAATGCAACTAACATGTGGGCTTTTGTCTTTTAAAACATCCTGAAAATTGCTACCACGTTTTTTATAGCTCATTTCAGTTGTTCTGAAATTATGAAATTCAGAATGGACTTTCTTGAAGTGCAATTTCTTTCAGATTTGCTGTCGTCTCAATACATCGGTTGATTTTGTTAGGATGTTGATTACTCTGCTGGCGCCACAAATTCTGGGTCTGCATACCTTGGTCTCTTCGTTCGATTGCTTGGCTTGGACAATGACGCACGTGATAGGGAGCATGCTGTTTGCACACTCTATCAGTACTCCCTTGGTGGAAGGAAGAGCATCGATGAGATAATGCAATTCCCTGGTTGCATTGTTCTCATCATTAGCCTCCTGAAATCAGAGTCCACTCGTGCCTGTGAAGCAGCTGCAGGTCTTCTGCGTAACATTACATCAGTTCACATATATAGGAAGATGGCTGGTGAGAGTGGAGCAGTGGAAGAAATCATTAGTCTTCTCTGTAAATCAACAATAACCCCTGAGGTAGCTGCAAATTTAATCACTACCACCCAAGACCTTTTTCTCCATTCCATGTTGACTGTAAAGTGATATAACTGGCTGTTACCATGTCTGGCATGCAAGGCAATGGTTGATAGCCAGGATACTAATGCATTGTGAAATTGCAAACATAATGGTTTCCTCTTGCAGATTCTAGAGCAGTGTTTGTGTACCATTTGGAACTTTTCTATTGATGAAAATTGGAGGTACAAGATTCTTAGGAGCGATATCCTAATGAAGATTGTTAGCTACCTAGATGAAGAAGACATAAAAGTCAAAGAGGCCGCTGGTGGTATCATATCAAATTTAGCTTTGAGTCCCTCTAATCATGGAGCTTTGGTCGAAGCAGGCGTCATTCCAAAACTGGTAAGCTGTACTTCATTTCAGCATAACAAGATCCCAGTCAAATAATCGCATACTTATATGCATTGCTTTAATGTTGAAAACATGAAATGTTGTATTAGCCATGCTAGGGATATACACTTGGTACGTGCATTATTCAACTTCCCCTCAAATGAGGTCCTAAACGCCATTGCAATTGCAGTACTATGAGATGCTTTTAAACTTTTGGT
This sequence comes from Chrysopogon serrulatus, assembly GCA_015844335.1. NCBI lineage: Eukaryota > Viridiplantae > Streptophyta > Magnoliopsida > Poales > Poaceae > Chrysopogon > Chrysopogon serrulatus. The sequence continues at coordinate 78,500 of JADLZL010007097.1, read as the reverse complement.
GATCTGTTGCTCAGAAACTTTAGTAAACTCTAGATATGTAGGTCTATATTTTGAGACCAAATCTTAAGTCATGCTAATATTTTGTTGGACTGCAAAGTGCTTTTGCCACTTGTTATTATATATTTCCTGAAATTTGTTCCAAATAATCATTTGGGATTTTTTTTAGGTTCATCTTTTGCAAACCAAAGAAGATGACTATAAGATTATTAGAAAGGAAGCTAAAAGTTCACTAATACAGCTGGCGGGTGATGATCGTTACCACAGCCTTATAATAGAGGAGGGTCTAGTCCGGGTCCCTTTGGTTGGCTCAGCTGCATATAAAGCTTTTAAACCTCTCCCTCATTCATGGCCCTCTTTTCCTGATGGCTCTGAGATTCAGCGGAGTTCTCGTCCCTCAAAATACGGTGCGACTGAACTGCTCCTTGGCTTGAGTGTCAATGAGAACGATACAAAACCAGATGAAGCTAAAATTAATGCTATGATAGGACGTTCTAACCAGCAATTCCTTGCACGTGTTGGAGCTATTGAGTTGGATGATCAAGGAAATGAGGAATCTGGATCTGAAAAGAATAACCTGTATACCATTTTGCCATGGGTAGATGGTGTTGCACGGTTAGTTTTAATCCTTGGTCTTGAAGATGTCTCTGCAATTAAAAGGGCTGCTAGAGCAATGGGTGATGCATCAATAAATGAACATATGCGTACCTCATTCAAGGAAGCTGGGGCCATTAAACCTCTACTTCAGTTGCTCAAGCACAAAAATGTACATGTTAGAGAAGCTGGTGCTTATGCGTTGGAAAAATTAAGTGTCAGGTACTTTATCTTTCCTTATTCAAAGTCTTCAATCAAGATGATCATACCACTTAATATTGTTTAGAACAAATCTCGTATCACTTTGCTGGTAATTAACTCTGTTTGGGTGCTGTCACTTATAACACGGTAATATGTTATGTTAAACTATGAATCATCCTCATGAGTTCCAAACAGTGTTCAAAGGCACTAGGTAGGTGCTGAGGCCTAGGCGTTTCTAGGAGATTATAACTTTTCTTGATGCCTAGAGTAATGTGAGTAATGTCATGTTAAATAGAGGAATTTGGCATATTAATTGCATTATAAGGCACCCATGAGTTCTATGACAAATAATCCATCTTTCCCATCTCTAATTCTCCCACTTTCATATATAAATCTAGCAAAAAAATACTCTAGTTGGAAAAACGCCTAGACAAAATGCTTAGGTGCTAGGTGAGGTGCTGCTGCTCCATTCAGCACCTAGGCGGAGCCAGGTGTTACCTTTTTCAACAAAGGTTTCACATTGTATTGATGTATTCTTTCAAAAAAACAAAACATGGTATTGATGTATTATCGCCTTTTTAAAACATGCACAATGGACCTACATTTATGTCTATGTGCATCTGTTTGTTTGGCTAGTAGAACATTTTTTTTACCTAATTTGTTTCTTTGGTTGGGTAGTTTATTTTCCTGTGTGGTGCATCTGTTACAATGACTAAAGTGATTGCATAAGAGGGGCCGGTTCTGTTGTCTTTCTTCTACTTCAATAAAATGGTACGCAGCTCACCTGCGTATTTGAGGAGAAAAAGACTGCATGTTTTGGAACATATTCAGAATTTTTGGGGGGCGTACCTACTCTGTCCAATTTTTATGAACTGTCCAACATATCAGCTTTATTCAAATGCACTTGCGCTACTCTTTGGTTAGGCTAGCAGAAGATACATATATTGAAGTCTAGTTGTCTGTAATGTTGGCTGTAGACTAACAAAGTGATTGTGCATGAACTATTTAATTTTAATATGTGGATAGTGTTGAAGTTTTCTCTACCTGATGAGCCACGAGGTGCTTTTATATTGACTATAACATATAATATATATTGTTCGCTCGATCATATTTAGTATGTTTTTCTGTTTGTTGCTGGATTCATTTTTACTATCATATATTCCTTGTTTGACTGCTTCTTTCTTGACACTCCTTTGTAGTGCCACAGTCTGTCAGAATATCAAAACAGAAGGTGGATTAGAATTGCTTGTAAATGTAGTCAAGGATCCAGATACCCCAGTGGAACTTCTAGAGAAGGTATTGGCCTTCAATGTGACCTTTTTTCACACATAAGAACAACATTATCATGGCTAGGGTTCTGATTTAACAGTTTCTGTGCAGATAATTTATATACTTTCTCGAATGTTTGACATGGGGATTTGCATGGTTGCTGCGGTGAGTCAGGCTTATTTTGCACATCATATGTTGTTTATATTGAAACACTGCACTCTAAATGCTCTCAATTTGTCAGGCGGATACTGAAGGTGATAAGGATAGTGGAAACAGTGCAATTCCCCAGACATCTGTAAACCAAGAGATGGCCAGGTTTGTTTCAGCCTTGTGGCTACACATGTGACATTCTTTACTTACTCCCTAATTTCATGGGAAATCTTGAGTTCTTACTCCCTTAATTCATAACAAAGTGTTGTTTTACCCTTACATGATTGGTCTCTGATGGTGTTTTCATGGGCTTTTTGATTCACTGCTGGCCATTAACTTCCTTTTAACATTGCCATAGTTGCAAGAAACATGCCAGATCCACTTGCTTTGACACATTACCATTGACCTCTACTCTTTCTCTTCCCTTCTTGTCCATGGGCATCATGACATCAACCATTCAGCAGGCAATACTCGGGATGTACATTCGCTCTAGTCCCTGCCTTGTTACCACTGCCATGAGCATGATAGGCTTGCATGCTTGCCATCAATTGAGAGTGCATGGCCACTTGCACAATGACCAATTTAATCGCATCCCGAAGCTAAAATTTGCAGTGTCTTTAACAAGCTGCTAGCACATGTGAATAGCATGTTGGCGTCCCTCTTGATTTCTTGTGTTTTGACCAGTTATCTTGCAGTGCTATCTTTCATGCCCACCTTCTTGAAGGAGTTGTGAATGGTTTGCTCTTTTATATACCAATACCAATACCTTATTAGTGCTGTGGCCAATGTTTTATTACACTTTCCAAAAAATCCTATCTTAATTTCTTTTCCTAGCCACATTGAGATCTCACCTCTGTTCCTTACTAGCGTCACTAACATTTGAATATGCTGCCACGGCCATGTCTTTCTCTCTAACATGGTAACACCAATTTACCTTCTGCTTCTCTCTGTCAATGCACTTATCAATGACAGTATGATTGTTGGAACATATCTACCAAGCTGTCATTCTACACACTACAGTTTGAGCAACGCCCCTCTCTGGGACACACAGATCCTTAGACACAACTTATGTCCATGGGTAGTCACCCAAAAAAAAAAAAAAAAAAAAAAAAAACCTTGTATCCATGTGTTCTGCACTATCATCTTTGGCTTCTTTTCTTCTCTTTGGGCACACAAGCCTGACACTTTATCATTCATGTGGTGTAGTGTCTGTTGGAATATTGTAGTGATGTGATTCTTTCAATGTTTGTAGCGAGTTGATCTTCGATTTTGATGCTGTCTCACGCTTAACGAAAGTTCTGAAGGAAGCATCGCCAAGGTTGCAAGCAAAAGTCTGTTGTGTACTAGATCATGTAGCAGCTTCGGAGCAACATGCGACTGCAATGACTGCTGCTTGCACTGGTTCAGCAATCGAAGCTATTCTTGAAATAGGGGTTATTCATGGTAAATTTTTTATTCAATTTTATTTTGAATTTACAAATGGCTACATTATTTCTCTTCCCTGTATTATTTATATATATCATGAAATATTTAGGGTAGTAATGTTTGATAAGAGTTTTTATGCACTAAAAAGCTTTATCATAGTGCCCTGACCTGGCATGGATTACTATATATATATTGTTAAGATGTGGAGTATGTTAGAGTATTAGATGAATGCATTTATTTGAAATGTAAAAATAGCCTATTATATATTAGTGTGTAATCACCAAAAAGGTAATTGATCGACCAGAAAACATCAAGATTTGTTGAGGTCTATTGGTTTGTAAAAAAATTGAAGTAATGAACATAAACTTTGTTTTCATATCAACCAACCATATTCCATTAGGTTCATTTTTTTATCCATGCACATCAACTTTTAACATTAATCAAGTTCTGACTTTGGGTATCTATATCATGGCTACCCTAATGGAAATATATTTTCTGTTCCATAATTCTATGTTTCACTGCCATAATAATTTAGTAAGATCTTTCAGTCAATTTTATCAATCAGTCAGACCTATATCACTTCCATCCCTTGTTCTGGAATGATGGTGCCTACATGACATTACAAATTACGATGCAAATATGTGTGTCATATATAGTGTTAGCCAAGAATGGTGCTAATGAATCAGTTTCTGTGGAATTTTCTTCAACAAAATATTATGATTTAGTAGCAATCTGAGATATCACAAATTGCTGTCATTTTCTGGTGTTTTTCCGTCCCAGAAACCTTGAAATGCTGCTATATTGATATAATCTCCATCTCTAAAACTTCTGTATGTTTTTTCTATCTAATAGGGACCAGAAGTGACACTGAAAACTTTGAAACTCCTAGTGTAGTCACCGAAGAACTCAGTGAGGCTGTGTCCTCTGCGGTGAGGTTACTCACAAAGTTATTGAACTTTGATCTTTTCATCCGCAGCATAAACAGTGAAAAAATCACTTCTCTGCTAAGAAGAATGCTCAAGTCAAGTTTCCCCCTTCAGTCAAAGGATTGTCTTGCAGCATGCCTCACTAAGCTAGAATCCAGAGCTGGCTTATCAGGAGATCATGATGTCAGTAGTATAGATATGGAGATAACTATCTATCAGACTATTCCAAGGCTAATTGAGCAAATGATGAACTCACTTTCTTTTGAAAATAAGAGAAGGGCTGTAATAGAGCTGAACAGGATAATATCTGGTGGTGTGCTGGAATATACAAGAGCATTGGCTGATGCTGGAGGCATATTTCCACTGGTCAAAATGCTTGAAGAGGTGGATGGAGATGCACTGGAAGCTATCTTAGCTATCTTGTATAATCTGAGCATGGATCCAGAGAATCACCCAGCAATAATTGCTGCTGGAGCAGTGCCTGTGTTGAAGCGGATTGTTCTTACGGAAGGCCCACAATGGAGTAGTGCTATTCAGCTGTTGAGAACATTGCCTGTATGATATTGCTGAAGAAAATGACCATTCATCGCCAACAAACATTTTAAACTGCACTTAGTGCATGCACAGGTACATTGTTAAGATCTTCATCAATGTCTACATGATCAGTTTGTTCCAAATGCCTCTGCGATTGCGATACTTTGTTGTCATTGAACACTTTGACTGCTAGTCACTGTACCACTTTCACATGGATACTTTCTCTCTTAATATTACAATGGTAGAGGATAACCATAATTGGAGTACATCTTTGGATACTGATACAAGGTTTATTGCCTTTCTAGGAGGTTTAGGAGACAGAATTGACACAAACTAAAATTCAATTAGTACTAACAGGACTAGTAGCTGCTTTAGGAATTTTCTGGAATAAAGAAAAGGTGAGGTCAAAATCATTAACTTTTTATCTTAATTTCAGTTGCACATTGCTTAGTTTAGCATATATGTGATTATAAGGATTGGCAATCAGAACACACATGGATAGAACTTGTGAAGCTTCTAAGAAAAGAATTTATTTTCTTGTCCTCCTTGATGACTCAATGATGATCAGAGCATAGGGATATGCAGGTATTAATGACTGAAGAACCAGTGCAAAAAACATCTCTAAAGCAGTTTGAATTGTTTTTTTCCTGTTGCTAAATACAACACAAGAAATAATGAGATCCTTTACTAAACATGATTTTCTTTTGCAGCTAATTTCTTAGATTGAGGCCGCTGCGGACATTTCCTCCGAAGTAGCAATATACGCTGCCCTTTTGGCTAGTTGAAAAGCACAGTGAGGCCTGATATATGGTCTTTTTGCTCACGTGCATCGGCCATAGCTATTACCATGAACTATTTTGGACACTGGCAGTTTGCTGGTTGTGAGACCCTGGAAAGTTCAGACTAGCTTGTAAATTGTCATGTTTCGATGCTAGGCGACCTTACTCTGTAAAAGATGGGGGGTCCTTTTTGTATAACCTAGAGCTGAACTACGGAACTAATTGTCACGTAATTTTTTTTGTATACTTTGTAAAAAAAATGGGGATCGGAGTGGCGGATGTACTGCAAGCTGGATGGCTAGTTTGGATTTCATGTTTATGATGAGGATTACAATGCAGTGTTCAGGCGAGATGCTACGGTTTCCCTTTCCCAGACTACCATCGATCGGTATGAAGAAAAGCTCCTAAGCTCATGGGCTCGTCTGACTCTTGTGGCCATACATGAATACCGTGGCTCGTGGGTGCGTTTGCTTGTGTAAAACATAAGACCGTTTGCTCATGTAAGATTCTCCAACCCAAGCGACAAATCGTGCAGTGATGATGAAAGCTAATTTTCGGGGAATTGAAATGTCCTCTTGGGCAGGAGGGACGACCCTGAGTGACGAGTCCCTGACGAACTAATACCGATACCGTACCCGTGAGGCGCGAGCGGCGAACCAGACAGCCAGTAGCGCAGGACTTGCAGAGCGTGAGCGGCGATCCAGACAAACCCAGAGTGACAAGTCCCTGACGACTGCCTGATTTTTGTGATTGGGAATTTGGATGCATCTCAATCTGCTATACTCGGTGCGGGGATGGGGACGGGGCCACGGGAGGCCGGGCCGCCGGGAAAACAAACGAACGCCCTCATAGGCGCCTGGGCCATTATCGCAGTGGCAGTGCTGATGCGTTAACACAATCGAGTCGTGCATCTGCCGCAACTGCGGAGTGCCGAGTCCCGAATTAGCCAGATACGGCCACTATTCAGTCAGAACGCAAGTCCGCACGCCGCACATCGTCGATATGCATACCTTATCAGCTGATCGAACTTACCTCTTCTCCAGAGAAGTAACACTACCTACCGGAACTTTTCTGTAGTCACTTTTTTTTTACAGGTTCAAATACTAAAACAAAGGCAAGAGAACAATAATGAATACTGCAATGTTGGACTCTGAGACTACTGCAAAGCAAATGGGGACCTCAAGTGCCTAAGACTAAGTGCTATAATGCTATATCACTTTGCCTGAAAGAGCCATGACATTGAAGTTGTTTGACTGGGAATACATGGCAAGTCTTGCTTTTATAACTTTTGCAGCATCCTGCACAAAAAAGATTTTCAAAACCATAAGCATCATCCACATTTCCTCATACCAAAAACAATGAGCTCTCAGTGTCATGACCAAAAATCCTCTTTGAGTTAATTTCCAGGAGCTAAAAAATCTTCCATCTAAATGTCAGTAGCTCTCTGGCATTTACCAGGTGGGCCGGGAGGGTGCTATATGGCACCCTCCACCAAAAAAATCAAGTGATCAGTAACCACATTAAAAAAAATCTCATGCTTATAAAGTACAAATTTGCATGCATAAAGTCTTTCCATATCATAATCCTGGAACTCAGATGAATGCTGAGTAGCCTATAAAAATAAATAACATGGGTAGATCAATTTACCTGCAACAAGGTATCAGGAGTGGAAGGTCCATGGGGTATTGGCTGCGATGTCCCCCCATCAAGCTCATAAAGTTCTCCTGGATAAAAAAGTAAGAGTTATGAGAAGCTACTGGTAGACTAATTGTTGAGGATTTGCAGCCAAATCCCAACTATGGTTTCTTAGTAGACAATCGCATGTTACATACCATCAACACAAGAGAAACAAATGTAATGTTCAATTACTCCATCCTTGGCCTGCATAGCAAAATGGGATCCATCAGCTTCAGATGGTAATCAAATATAAGATAAGCCCAGACCATCATTTTAGCTAATTGACTTCATTCAGTTCTTTAATAACTGCTGTTACAACTGATATTGTGAATTGATATGCCCAGTTCTCACTTACAATGGCACAGGTAAACAAATTCAACACATAACTCAGATATTCAGGCAGACAAATGCAACGGCAAGATTAAAGGGTCATATACTACTAGCAGACAGATTTCCAACTGGATGGGAACATGTAACTCTAGCTGGTCAGCAAACTGTTCTTTTCTAGATGAGCAAACTTTGATTCTGAGAAGCACTGACAACAAAAATCATAATAGCCTGCATACACTTCATCAAAAGAATAGCACCCATAAATCTCGAGCAAATATTAAAGTACTAGGCACATGTTATAATAACCTCTGTGTCACCAGCAGTAGCGGCAACGGAATGAGCATTCTCCATTTCCTCGTCCTCCTCAAGAAATGCAGCACGCTGAAAATATCATCCTTTTAATATGTTAATTTGGCATATAAAGCAAACTTTCATTACGAAAGCATTTGAATTGCAATACATCGACCACTAACCTGGGTAGGATCCATGTCAGCAGTTCTTTTATAAAATCTATCGAAATATGACCCCTCACCTGCAAAGAAAAAAGATTTAATAAGGTCTCACAAATGGAAGATAGCTACACTAAAAAATGTCCTTTAAGGAATCATCTGAAAACTCTCAGAGGAACATGCAGATTACTTTTTGTTTTTTAGAAAATGAAAATTAATATTGGTGACAAAATGGCCTGAAAGTTGCTATGTCTTTTGCAACCAGACTGCTAAAACTATAGTAGTGATTGTTTAGGGTAATTAATTTTAACATATATTTGAGTTTCATCAAAATGCCTCACCCTTATTAAAGGTTATTCTAAGACACCAAAATGCCATGGGTGAAATGCTAATTGAGAGCTCAAAAGTCCTGGGAGAAAAAAAAAAAAGTACCTAGCTTGATTCTGGAAGTAGCATTCCCCAGTGCATGAATAATACCAACTGTGCCACAGGCATTACCAACAGTTTGTTTTGTGAAATATACGTTCTTGCTGGGCTCCTGCATAATTTAGTGTTAGGACAAATGGGTAAAAAAGGATACATATACACTCTTGACAGTTAAAGTACCATAAGTTCAGTAACAACTTTAGATTTAATACAATGCTACATAAAATTGAACTGAGCTTTACATCTTGCAAGATTCAAATTATCAACATAACAGAAACCTTTGATTTATGTGCTAATAATGCATCACTAATGAGATGGTGGACTATATGTATAATAACATCAGATCAACTGATACTTCAATTTAGCAATTGATAGGAATCAACCATCACTTGAAGATAAATTAGCATATTTACTTAAAAAAGAGATAGTAGGGTTTATAAAATCAAATCTGAACATTATATATATTTTTTTTTTTGAAGAAACATGCTTATATTTGAAAAACAATGCATAATGTGACTTTGAAAAATAACTTGGGGTTTGCCAGATCAAATGCCATAATGTTCACCAACAAACTAAAATAGCAAAATTAGACAAAATTTTTTCAATCTATAAGCTTCAAAAATCACTGCATCAGTTCCGCTGCATCGACAATGAGAAGTAGTCATGTATATCTATTCAATGGAACAGACTGCTTTGGAACGCATACTAGCAATCTCACCTTGATCTCAACCGACGATGTAGCTGAAGTTTGGGCTTCCTTGTTCCGGTCCTGCCCAACAAAAACGGGGTAAGATATGAGCTCATCCCACAAAGCGGTTCAAGCAACCAATGAACGTAGGGCCAACCATGAATCGAGAATCACCTGGGGGTACAGAAGTAGGACTGCGAGCACCGGCTGGGGCACCATGGCGAGCAACTCGTCATCGAGGCCGTACACGTCGCAGAACCCCACGTCCTCGGGGGCCCCCAGTCCCCACATGAACTACACCGATCGTGCATGAAAGGGCGCCGTGAGCGAGCAGGACCAAGGGGCCGAGTCGGAACGAGCCCTGAAGTATCAGAACTGAGACAGATGAGGGGATGGGTGCACCTGGTTCATGACGTCGGGATTGGCCTCGAGGGGAAGCCACCGCTTCCCCATGGCGACTGGCGCGCCGGAGGAAGGGAAGGCGGAGCGATCGGCGTCCGGTGGAGGAGAGGTAGGTGATGGTGGCGGCGATTTTGCGAGGTTGCGTCCTATGTTTCTGCGGTGCGGCGAATCGAGCGTTTTTGTCGGCTTCGGTTGCTGGTTTGTTCTAATTTCCAAATGCACTTTAGTCCCCAAAATATGCGCAAATGACAACTCAGACTTCTGGTAAACTCACGTTTTTTTTTTTGGAAGTATAACAAGCTATGAATTTAGAGAAAAATTAAAACATTTAGAACGGATGGAGTAGTATATTAAAAATAACTCAAAATTTTGGTTACAAGTGAATGAATATTGCGAATTTCATCCCGCTAGGAAGTTCAAATGATAGCATCTGATCCAATTTATACTGAATTATAGCTACACCTAAGGGTTTATTCGATTACCTTAAAATAGTCTAGGAACCTTTCCAACTTCATAACACACATACAAAATTGCCTAACCATTTCAACTATACCAGAATCCTTCCAGGGAAATGTTGAAAAACGAACGAGTCCAGTCTCCAACGAACTTATCAGCATTTCAACAGTGTTTCTTTTAAAAATTCAGCTATTTTCAGCTTATAAGCCAGCTTATCAATATAGCTCGCTCTGCTCTTCTGCTTTCTGCTGCCGCGGTTTTTAGTTTGGACAACTGCATTCCGCCCGTGGTGGATGGCAATGACATCTCGCGTGATCTGCTCACCAATGCCATCGGTGGCGGTAGGCGACGCAGCACCTGCTCTCGACGCCATCAGTACAGCTTGGCCGGTCACGCCACACCGCTACTACCTTCCCAGAACACCAAACGTCGTCTGGTCCTTCAGTGTGCGCCCCTTGACACACGGGCAAGAGCAAGCGCATCCCGGCGGCGAGCTCACGCGAAGCGGGGCACACAGCACCGGTCCTGGCCTCCTCGGCCAACCGGTCCCGGACTCATCAAGGGTCCAAGGCAAGGGGTGCGCTGCAACGAGGAGGAAAGTGCCTTCTCATCTGTTTGATCATGAGAAAATTTGTTTTGCCACACTCACTGCTTTCAGGTTTGATCCGATGCATACCCAACACCTAGTACCCTACAGAAACTCGAAATGTGCCAAAGCAGGCAAGCGGCAACACACACATCTATCTAAATTTTGGTCGATTCAGATCTGAGAATTTTGCATCGACGGTGAGAGTGACACACAAAGCACTACATCGAATCACACAACACCAAACTGACCATACACAGGCAGTATGCAAACAATAGCTGCCACTGCGCACTATACTTCTAAAACTAAAAGAACTCAAAGTCCAGGTATTTCCCGCCGGACTTCACGTCTGCTCCGACTATCCTCTTGCTGTTGCTCCCAATCGCCTCTGCCACCCCGTACTTCACAGGCAGCTCAGCCTCGACAGGCCTGGGGACCTCGGGAGGGGTGCTGCAGCGGATGAGAGCCCAGTTCACGCCCTCGAAGAAGGGGTGCTGCTTTATCTCCGTCGCTCCCCGCTTCACGCCGAGGCGGCTCTGCGGTTCCTTGACCAGGAGCCCCCTGATGAGATCTCTGCTTGAGTAGCTCGTGGACGGCGACTCTGGGAATTTTAGCTGCTGACCGACCACATTGAACAGAGTAGCACGGTTCCCTGACCCCTTGAATGGGGTTTTGCCGTACAGCAGCTCATGGAGGAAGATGCCGAAGGTCCACCAGTCGACGGCACTTCCGTGCCCTTCACCTTTGATGATTTCAGGGGCCAAGTACTCATGAGTCCCGACGAATGACATCGATCGAGCTGATGTTGGCTCGGCAACAAGCTCAGGCAGTGTGCCGGCATTCTGCCCCAGCTCAGATCTTGCCTTTCTAGTCTTCTTGCTCTTCTGACCAAAGATTTTGGGGAGGAAGCACGAAGGCTGAATACAGGCTGAAGTAGGTTCCATGCAAGCAGGCTGTACACAGAAAGAACCACCTGCCCTTCTGGGATCAGAATCGAAAGCTGATGTTCTGATGAGTGTAGGTGAGACAGCACATCTCAGCGAGAGGTCGAAATCTGAAAGCATTATGTGCCCATCATCACGCACAAGAACATTTTCGGGTTTCAAATCTCTGTAGACGACTCCCAACATGTGTAGATACTCCAGAGCTAGAAGTACTTCTGCGGCATAAAACCTGCACATAATCAGGGCACTCCATGTTACTGCTTGCAACTACTAGAAGTAGAAGGTATAGGCTACTCAGCATGACTAATTACTGTTGAATAATGAAAGAAAGCTAGAATCTAACATGGCCTAATATCTCTCTTACTTGATGATACTCATCACATGGGCCCCTGCTGTATAAATTTTACTCCATTAATGCAGGAAACATTTTAGGATACCAAACCACATGCACTTTGTTCCTACAAATCACTCATAAAAGCTAAAAAGCTATTAGACTCTACTCGGGAATTTGTAGAGAGCATATCTGAACAAAGTTAGATTCTTCACAAAAAGGCCAATAAAACTAGGATGCTTATATTCTCCATAAAAGGCCCAATAAACTAGAATGGTAACATTAGATCACCTTGTGAATTAAACTAGTAGTAAATTAAATTAACAAGATCCCCAAATGTGAATAGAATTTTCTTTCTGCAGGTGACTGTGAATATAATATGATAATAGGCATTCAGTCATATGGAATACAACTTGAGAAATCATCTACTCTACTCCAAACAAATTACATTTCTCTGAAGAATAGTAGTGTTCAATATAGATTACCTTGCAGCGTACTCAGAGAAATGCTTTCCTGGCTGTCTCTGTCGCAACGTATGCAGATCACCACCCGGACAGAATTCCATCACCAAACAAGAGAACCTGTCGGTTTCAAAATGTGTATACAATGTTGGGAGGAATGGGTGGTCGAGAAGCTGTAGAATCTCCCTTTCAGTTTGAGCCCTATTTAACTTCTTCCTACTTGCCAAGGATGCCTTGTCCATTACCTTCATTGCAAAGTAGCACCGAGTTCCACTTAATTCCGAGAGGTAAACACTGCCAATGTCACCACAACCAAGACGCTTTAGTAGTCTAAAATGGCTCATTCCAAGCACACTATCACGGGTTCGTACAGCATGAATTGCCTTCCATCTAGGATCATTCCCCTTGTGAGGCTTGCTGGCACCTCCAGTGATGTGGCTCCAACTGCTGTCATCACTAACACCACTGCTATCGCTTGCTCGACTCATGCTAGTTTTTGCACTTTCTAGTAAGTCACCTCGAACACCCTTTACACTCTCACAGTTCCTCTCCACATTGAGCATTGCTCCACCAGCTATGGCTTCGCTTTTGTATGTGCTCGCGCAGCTGTGGAGGGTGCTCATGGCAGTGACCACACCCATGCTGTCAATGCTACTGTGAGGGCTAACATTGCCACTGGGAGGGAGTGAAGCGTCCCAGACACACTCCTTCTCCTCCGAGTCCTGAGGCAAAGAGGTAGCCTGAGACGAGCGTGCTGTGGCGACTGATGCCACTGCAGAAGCAGATACCTTCCTCTCTTCAGCCATACCTTCAGCACCGCCTGCACCTATCACCAGATTTGCCTTTGTGCCTGTAACACGGATCGAGAGGTCATCTAAGAAAGGCCCCTTCACTGAGACTCCTCGCACTAAACAAACCGGTGGCTCGGACTTCTCTTCGTCGATTGCGACATAGACCGTCTTCATGATATCCATATCAATAGGCTCTGGAGGGTGACTAGCACCAGAGAAGGAGCTCCGGCCGCCTTCATCAGAGGAATCCAGGCTCTGAAAGCTCTCTTCGCCATCAGCTGGCAAATCCTTCTCTTCTTGCTGCTGGGAGTCCTTCCCTTTCCATGACGCCTTTATCGGTATCGGTGGCTCCAAGCTCTGAACCTTCTGAGTAGTGAGCACGAAAGGGTCTTTGGGCTCAGCAATCTTGTCTACAGCCTCCATTCGGTCTCAGCATAACAAGTGCACAACCTACTGGTCGTTTCTTGACGAATCCACAAGCAATTCTCTCCAACCGCCTGTTTCCTGGCAACCGGTGAGCAGATTTCTGCGCAGACAGCACTCCACCCTACAAGAACCACAAGGATTTCATTGTCTATATAAAAGGACGAAGAGTAAAGAGACAAAGAAAACCAAAATTTCCCTTCAATCCAAAGGGTTCCAAGAATCCAACCTGCTTCCACGCTAATTCTGGGCGCCACCAAGCGAAGCGATTCCCGGGAGTAGGACGAACTCCACACTGAGCAGACACAAAAGTGCCGTTCAATACTTCAATCCATCGGATTAGACATTACTCTCTCGCGAAAACAACAACCCACCAAATTATGCCTGCGTTACTTAAATCCCACGACTCCCTCACCGCCGCAAAATCCCAAGAACCACACCTGAAATCCCCCGTTCGCTACCCGGAAATGCACCCAACCCAACCCGCATTCAGATCTTTCCCAGACACAAGCCTCCAAATAAATAACCAACAAAGACGGGCGGAGACCAACTCACCCAAGAAAGCAAGAACCACAACCACCCCAAACACGAGAAGCTTAACGGAAACGAAAGAGAGAGTCACCTCGAATTGGGGGGAAGTGGAGATCCCGGGGCGTTCTCCGTGTTCTTGGCTCCCAATCCTCCACTCGTTTCCCCCACCGCTCACCACTGGCGTTACACCACTCCTCCGCTCGTACCAGTCCCCGAGTAAACTCACGCACTGTCTTTCTCTCTCTCTCTCGTGAGGAGGGGAAGTGGAGTGGAGGACAAAAGGAAAAGCGAAAGGCGTGATAACTGTTGTGGAGCTCTGCTCGGAGTCGGAGGTGGGGGCGTTTGCTTCCCTTGCCTTTTTTCCCCTTAAATTTCTACCTTTAGAAATTAATGAACAAGACAGAGAATGCAGTAAAGCTGCAGCGCGTGGGCTGCTATAGCTTGCTAGTACAGCCCAACAGCCGTTTCAAGTCGCTAATCTCCAGTTTACTTTTACTAATCAGCAGCTTTGTTCCCTGTGGAGTGTGGACTGTGTGGTCCCTCCGTTTGTTCTTGTTACTGCCCAAAACCGTTAAGCATCCCTGGGTGATCAGTAAAAAATGACTCTTTCCTCAGATGACTAATATGTGTTATTTAGGATTTTTATTGCTCAGTTTTTTTTGTTAGCTTTCAAGATTAGTATCTGGAGAGTATTTCTTGTTTCACCAAACAATATTTGATATATTTTTTTGTAAAAAGTTATTGTATGTCTTCCACATTCATCTTATTAAACATAGGCTGAGATGTACCTAATCAGGACAATTGAGCACTAAGATATTGTATGCTTCCACATTCATCTTGTAAAAAGGTTATTGTATGTTTCCACGAAGTGATATTATTGATTTCACAAAGTGATATTTTTTGTAAAAAGTTCAATTGAGCACTAAGCAGGACAATCTACGTCACCTTATGCCATCCTCATAAATTAATGGGTTTGTTGTGGTATATATTAATCTGTTGATCATATGCAACTGATTCTAAATATTTGCATATTAAATGTTGGACTTTGGATGAAACATATAAGTTTATCTAAATTTTATAAAATTGCAACACTGTTAAATCAAAATATTAGAAATAGAAATATTGGATATGTACGGATACTCCATCTCTTCTAAATGTAAGATAAAATGTACGGATTTACTCCATCTCTTCTAAATGTAAATACTTGGTTTAGGTGCTATGACTTTTTTCTTAGCTAATGGGTGAATTCTAATTCCACTTAACATCATCATACATCACTAAATATATTTATTTCATGTTGGAAATGCTACTAATACAAAAAATCTTTTGCAAGGCATTCTTTTGAAATTTGGATGAAACATGCTTTCATCGGCAACACTGTTAAATCAAAACATTAGAAATAGAAATATTGGATATGTACGGATACTCCATCTCTTCTAAATGTAAGATATGTACGGATACTCCATCTCTTCTAAATGTAAGGCGGTTAATTCCAATTTTCATTAAATATATTTATTTCATGTTGGAAATGCTACTAAAAAAAAAAATCTTTTACAAGGCAAAATTGATTAAAAAACCGCCTTGGTTAATGCTAACCGATTTTTCATTAACCGAGACAGGTTATAAAAACCGCATCGCAAAATTGATTAACTGAAAGGTTTTTTTTAAACAACCGCCTCCAAAAACAATCTATTTACGGAGGCGGTCGTGTTATAGCAACCGCCTCGTTAAATATATTTATGGAGGCGGATAAATATAAGAGCCCGCCTTGAAAAGGCCGAGGCCCATGAGGCCCGTGAGAGGCCCGATAGCCGTCTACATATAAATACACCGAGTTAGGGTTAGGATTTCACTTGTTCATTCATCTCCTCTCCCCTCACCCCCCAGGCCCAAATGGGCGGCTCTCCCGGGCGGCCGAGCCCAGCCCCCCTTCCTCTCTCTCCCTTGCACCCTCCCTCTCTCTCCCCGGCCCCTCCATCTCTCCCCTCATGTGGTGGCATTCCAACGGCGGCGTGGCTTGGCGGGCGGTGCTCGCGGGCGTCTGCGGTGGGAGGCGCTGGGCGCTGCATGGCGGCCGGGCGGTGGCCTTCCACCACGGCGCTGGGGCGGGCGGCGTGACGGCGGCGGATGCGCCCCTTGGCGGCCGGATCCGACGGGGGCGGCACTGCACGCATGGCGGCGGCCGGTGGCTCTCCACCACGGCTCGGGCGGACGGCGCACGGCGGCGGATGCGTCCCCCGGGCCGGATCCGGCGGGTGGCGGCGCGGATCCGGCCTCCCCCCTCTCCCCATGGCGGATCCGGCGTGTGGCGGCGCGGATCCGACCTCCTTCCCTCCCTCCCTCCATGGCTGCACCGGTGTTTGGCGGCGCGGATCCGGCCTCCCTCCCCCCCTCCATGGCGGATCCAGCCGGGTGGTGGCGTGGATCCGGCCTCCTCCCCTCCATGGTGGATCCGGCCTCCCCCTCCCTCCATGGCGGATCCAAATGGGTGGTGGCGTGGATCCGGAGGAGGGGCGCACGGGACGCCGGATGCGGCTTTGGCGGCGCCGGGGCGCGAGATCCAAGCAGGCCGGCGTGCGGGCGACGCTCCCGCCAAGGACGCTAGGGCAAAGACTAAGCAAAGTGGCTTGCCGGTGGGCTCCGGCCATGGGCTCGGCCCAGGCTTTTGTTTTTTTATTTTTTTTAAATGATTTACCGAGGCGGTTTTTGCAACCATCTCGGTTAATGCCATCATTAACCGTGACCTTTGATCCGAGGCGGTTGCAAAAAACCGCCTCGAGAAACCGCTTTTACCCGCCTCGGAAAAAAATATTGTAGTAGTGTGCTGCTACTTTTTCCCCTATAAATTTGTTCAAACTTGAAGTGAACTTAGGACTAGAACACTTGGGTAGAGTAATCCCTTCTTTGCAAAATATAGTTCAATTAAAGTCAAACTTATTTAACTTTAATCAAGTTTGTAGAAGAATTCATGAATATCTAAAACATCGTAGTTTCATGAAGTTACTTATGAAATATAGTGTATTTATTTAAACTTAAATGAGTTAATAGTTTTTGTCTAAGAACCTCATCAAATTCAAACAAGTCTGATTTAGTATACAACTAAAGCGAACTATAATTTGAAACAGAAAAGGCACTAAATAATTACTTTTAAATGAAAATAATATGGTCTTCGCAAAAAAGAATAGCAAAGAAAGGAAATGTTTATTTTCTTTTGCTAATGAAAACATTTCTTTTTTAATTGAAATGAAAACATTTCTTAATGGGAATATAAGCAAGCTGTTGGTTTTAATTAAAGCTAGTACAATCCTCACCGAAAGTGGATTAATTGCTGTATTGAAATGGGTTGGACCATTGGAAGACGTTTGGGCCCGGGGTGCTGGACCACGCTGTAACCCTTCGGGGCTACAAGGGACCCATCTGTCAACATCACTTCTTGTTGTTGGGGCGCTGGCACGCTGCGACCCATTGTTCCCAAAGAAAACGAGCATGCCCCTGACCAGACCAGACCCATTGAGTGATGGATGCCGATTATAACGCCTAATCGCCTGTCCGCACTTTAATCATGGTTATGGTTATCGTGCAACTTTAGCGAGGAAAAGGTCCCTGAATCTTTATTAGCAGAGCAAAATGAAGCGATAACTCAATCCCCACATAATTATCTATATACAAAATGCATTGCTTTTTCACGATCTTTTACTGCAGAAATGGATGTATCTACAACTCCAGAATGAAAACCGTAAATTTAACCTTCAAGAAAAACAACTTTAAGAAGAATGGAAACCGTATAGCACATGTCACATCAAGAAAACCAGTGGCGTCTCTTTGGGATGTGCCGGCCGTACCAAGTGCGCATGATGCTTGGCATCTTTTTAGCGATGGCAATTAGCAGAGTATAATCAAAGGATCTACGGCACATAGGTGGCTTTGGATACGATAAGGTGCGCGATCAATCGCCCGTGATGCGCATTGCACGCAGTGCGGGAGTGGTTGCGTTGCGTTGCGAGGAGGAATTGGCAACAAGACAAGTCGTCAACTCACCCAGCGTAGGCCGTCCTTGTCCGCCTCCTTTTGCCATCCTTTCTTCCTCCCGTGCCCCATGGCTCATGGCCAGGCCTCTCCCTCCTGCAGCAGGACCACATGATGATATGCACCGTACCCGTCCTGCTTTTGAGACTGGTTTTGTCTGTTGACCGCAACGAGATTAGGAGGTTTCCCCCGCAGGCTTCCTCTTGATCCATCACCTTTGTGTGTGAGCCTGTGTCGCTGTATTACTTGCCCCCTTCACAAAAGTATTTTCGAGAGAATCAGGTAACGACTGAGATGATGGACAGATAGTGGATGGAGCAATGTTGATAGAATTAACAACCACGAAAAAGCAGAAAGTTTATCCAAGATTATTATGAAACGATTATCGGTTAAAGCACATGAAAAGTGGCATGATAACTCGTCAACTGAATCCACTTGTTGCTTCTAAGATTATATTCCCCACTCTAGAGGCTGCAGGCAGCTTCCTGGTTTCCAGGATAACAGGTACGGTATTGGCATGGGTGCTTCCATCACGCCGTAAAGGATGACTTGTATTTTTTTGTTCAATTGATATGTACTATATGTCCACCATTAAAGCCGTAATCAAGTTGTTTGCAGAGAAAACAGCCGGCTCTAATTTGCACAAATCTAATTTTTGTCAGTGGACCAACGAAAACTGCTTCCAGACCCCTATGATAAGCCAAATAATCCAGTAAACCCACTAGCTCATCTACAACGACACGAGATGCCGAGTCTGCAGACACTTACAGTATAGAATCATAAATAATTTGGACTGCATTTAGAGGTCTAAATTGAGGTGACCAGTGGCCTGATTTGAACTAGATCTGATGTATTGCCGACGGAGATAAGTCAAAAACATGAACAGGCAGGAAAAAGAAGGGAGAAACATCCAGGACGACCAGAAACGAATCACTGACCTGGAATCCTGGGTAACAACACCCACCCACAAGCACGCAATTAGCAGGTATCATACTCATATAGGTTCTCATGCAGTCATGAGTCATGCACTCATGCTTCCACACTGCCCAATTCTGCAATCAGATTCAAGTGGCAGTTTCCATACATCCGCTCTGCACACCTGCACCTTCAGTTTCATGATCAGACGAGTATGGTGTGAATGATAGTTCCTGGTTTCCATGTCACTATGCAGGAAAGCAGAGCTGGGAATTTTTTTTGCCAATGTAATGCATCAAATTGAAGATTGCTCTATCTTCAAAGTTCATGCCAGCAGGATTAAAAATTGCGTTCAGGTGCAGCTTCATAAATATAAACTGTGATTAAATTTTTTGCTAAATAAGTAAATAATATCATATGCAGGGGTAGACCATCTTGCGTGGGGGGCAGGGAAGGCATCCCAACAATTTTTATGCATGGAATAAAAAGAAGAGGAACAATCATTCTGGATCCATAACTGATCATATAAACACATTCTGGACTTTGGTTTAGTTTTATTAGTCACACTTCACTAGTTTGGGTACAACAGCTCAGAGTTTCATGATATATACTGCTGAATATTTCATTTCGGCATAATTTCCTTCTAGGTTTTCCCAATATGTTCTCTGCCCTAGGCAATATGATGCATGCTGTGAAACAGTAGAAAAAGCCTGGGTGCAAAAGGTAAGGATCATCATCAGGGAGGAGGCATGATGTAATGATTAGCTTTGCATTCTAATATCAGCTGTCCCCACTAGTTAAGCTAGTATGAGGCATTGGGATTACCCCTACTCAAGCAACAAACCAGTGGGCCCCCCAAGGGCTGATTCTTTTTGACAAAGTTCGTGGCAAATTGGCATAGAGTATGTCTACCGGAGTAACAAATTAGTTTCCTTCTTTTCCAGTTGTTCCCTCTTCCCTGGCCCTCCTCCATCCATCTGGGCATTGGAATCCAGGAAAGGGCAGGGTCCAATTCTGGTCTTCTGGGGCATGCATCCCATTTCATCTCTCCTATGATGCCCAGCTACTTTAAAATAAAAAGGCTGTGGAAACATGAGGCTATAGGGGTTTCCCCTTCGGCCTTCGCCT
Organism: Chrysopogon serrulatus; assembly: GCA_015844335.1. Taxonomy (NCBI): domain Eukaryota; kingdom Viridiplantae; phylum Streptophyta; class Magnoliopsida; order Poales; family Poaceae; genus Chrysopogon; species Chrysopogon serrulatus. Next base: position 58,061 of record JADLZL010007097.1, on the reverse strand, counting down.
CCACCATGACATGTCAAGAAAAACTTTAGCCTGAATGTGCCCTATTTGCTTCACAGTTCATCATGGCTGCTCTAGTGCTATTGCCCGGCAGGCAGGAGTCACAGCCTCTTCTGCCGTGAAGCTTCACACATAAACACACACAAGAACACACAACATAAGGCAATTTTGGTTTCCCTTTGTTAGTGAATGACTTGTTTATCTGATATACTAGGCTGGCCAGAGTTTTCTGCAGAAAATATCCATTTTTCGTGACGTGGGATTTCAGTTTTATAAGGAGCACAAAGACATGATGTTTGGCATGTTTGAGAAATAGAATACCAAGAGTCAGTAATTGAGCAATTCAAGAAGCAAAATAAATCTAGAACACATAACACACAGATCTCAGGGACCAATAACTCTAAAAAGAAAATGAAATAAATGGAGGCCACTAGCCATTGCTTTCTTCTTGAATTTAATATCACTAGCTAAATGCAAAACCAATACCTCAAAGATGGTGTGTGCTGCTACTTCTACCATGATAGTAATCTGTAGGAGACAAGCAGTAGCATTTGGGTAAATATGAGCAAAAGAAGGAATAAGACTGTAAGCAAACCGCATAACCTGTCATGTTAGGAGACAAGCAGTAGCATAAACAATGAAACTTCATAGAGAAGGATCTTTGTGAATAGTAGCAGCTCTTTAAAATCCTGATGCAGCAGCTAATAATCAGGTGAACTTCACCAATCACCACCTCATGCACCGTGGTTTAAATAAGTAGTAAATTGTATATTACAAATGGATTGCTAAGATAAATAATACCACAAATAAGAGGAGTAAAGCTAGCATAGGGAGGTTTTGCCCCCTCCCTCCGCCCCTGCCTGTGCTATTTTTTTTTTTTTAAATATATGAACCCAATAAAGGCATATACAAGTATACACATGCATTAAAACAGAGTACCAACAGATTCTGGTTTAATGGAAAAAAAAAAATGGGTTCTGATAAGCTGTTTTTTCCTGGTTTGTCACACATATTGCAGTTTGTAACGTTAAACCTATCACAGGCTTGCAGAACAAAATTCAACTGCATTGATTTGAGGCACAAGAGCATATTCTTCAAACCTCAAGGTGCTAGCTGCACATGCAAGTGACTTGGAAGTCTGAACAGTGCGACACTTTCCAGGATTTTTCGAAAGAGGCTGACATCCAACATTAGGTTGAATGTAAAGTAAAACTGTTGGTATTTCATACTTAATGTTACTAAAAGAACTTTACTTGGCGCATTTTAAAGTTAGAAAGGGCACAAATGAAATCAGAGAACATAAAATTCAGTATGGGCACATCAGAAATTTGATTCCATTGTCTTCCAAAAATTACTACGAGGATTGCAACGGATCCTGAGTCACCAACATGATAGTTAGATGGAATGATGTGAGGACCAATGGCCAGCAATATTGCGAATTGCCACAGCCATGATCATCATTGGTGAGGGGCTCAGAACCTATATAGAGGTTAGGACAGTGAGGCCTTTTCAATTACCTGAAATGATCCAAATATCTCTATTCCAAATGACCCAACATTACTGACCCTATATTTAAATGGGAGAAGTGAAATTACAGAAGGACTACGTTCTAGAAGTTAAAAGAGCAGTTTATCTCCAATCTTGCCCCAACTTATTGCTACAGATTGGTAAAATACATGCAAGGCTTAATTTACATCCAACTGGATTAGGTTGGTTGGGTCCAATTGAATCAATATGTCAGAAAGGCCATAGCATGACTTTTCACCAACCAATTTGTCACCTTGGAGAGAACATCTAACATTAAAATGTGTGCTTGACTTGTTTTTTTGAGCAATGTTCGTTGTGCCAACAACACTATAGTGTTATTTAAACACTGAAGTGAACAAGCTGTGGTGGCATGTTTAAATAAACAGGGGCGAAGATAGAAAAAATAACATGAAAACTTCTATTTACCTAGATACACGGTGTCTTTGTAATGAAGGTTAAGCATCTCCCAAAAGCTCCAACACAATACAGTGATATGAGATTCTTCTGATGATAGAGGTGAGAATTACACTTCCTTGTATCAAATTGGCTTCAGCTATTTCTAGCTGGACACCTCAATAAATGATTAAAGGTGAAGGTAACTCGAGCACTAGATAGCAACTAAGAGTCATCTATAGAATTAAAGGTTTTACCCTATAGAATATGAGAAAAATCCCATAAAGCATGAACTTATGAAACAAATACAATTTAGAATGGTAGCATGGCAATTGGCAATGAATTTATCTTATTATATGAGGAGACTGCACTTTAGCTAATAAAAAGGCTGAGATATTTCCCACTCAATTTTGTGTGTACCTCAAATTTCATAAAAAAATTGATGTATAGATGTATTGGGGCCCCATGCAATATACAGAATCATAAACATATGCTTTAACTCTCCAACAAAGAATTACATATTAAATTTAGCTTGCTGCTTCTTAATCAGATGAATGTAGCATATATCAAAGTATTAACAGAGCATGATACTCACAGTAATCTACAATAACTTGCTGAACTTCTCATTTGGAGCCACTAATAAATTGAATCAAACCCAGCCAGTGTAATTCATGACTGATGCAACAATTGCAAAACATAAACCAAGAAGGCAAGAATCATCAGTCCATGTCAACCATCACTATCACCTTCATCATCCACATCATCAGCAGGCCCATCGTCATCCACAATCTCCATTCCAAAGCACTCAACATCAGCATCCTCGTCCATTCCCTCCCCTTCAAATTCCTCTCCATTCAGTGCACCCTCTTCCTCAGTGCCATCCACATCCAGAACAAGCTTGGACAAACCTTTTCCACGGTACAGAACTCCAGTGCGCATCACATAATGCACCTTGTCCCTCACAGCAGCCAGGGGATGCTGCTCCACGAGCTTCCCTCTCTCGTACCCCTCACGAAGCACCACAGTCGTCGTCTTGCACTTCAAAGACAGGTAGAACACCCCAGGGTACCGCGTGAACAGCCTAGTGAACCTGTGTGGCAGGCCCAGCTCCTCCCGAAGAAGCCGGATGGCGTTCCTCCGCACCATCTTGTGCACCGTTAGCCCGAGCAGCTCATGCAGCAAGCCGATGTTCCTCTTCTCGTAAATGTCGCTCTCAGGGTCGATCCCTGACGCGTCGTCGTACGGCGAGATGTAGGGAAGGCGGTGGAACTCATCCATCCAGGCCTTGACCTTCTTCATCCCGCCGTATCCCCGCGGGAATCGCATCGGGAATGCGAGCGGAGCGCTCGATGAGGACGGCGGCCGGGACAACGCGTGGTAGGTCGCTGAGTCGATGGCCGCGGCGTGGCGGCGTTGGAGGGAGGAAACGGCGATGTCCTCGGGGAGGCCGGAGGCGGACCGTAGGGAGATGCGGTTGTTGGCGACGGCGAAGACACCGGGGTGGGAGGCTGGGAACGCGGCGGCGAAGTTGAACGGCAGGCCGAGGTCGAAGCGGAGCGGGAGCACGGAGGCGAGCGGGAGCGACCTGGAGCGGGTGAGGAGGAGGAGGCGCGCGAGGCGGAGGTGCGCGTCGTGCGCAGAGGCATCGGCGAGGCGGGCCAGGAGGGTGTGTGACGCGGGCGTGAGGGAGAAGGAGGGCAGCGTGGGGAACCGAGGGTGCGGCTGCTCGGAGAAGAGCGTGGGGTGGCGGCGAAGGAAGCGGAGCACAGGCACCGTGAGGCCGAGCGGCTTTTGGAGGCGCGCGAGGGAGCGCGCCGGCACGGGGGAGGAGCCGGGGAGGCGCGAGAGGTGGTCGAGCAGCAGGCAGGACGCACGGATGGAGGTGGTGCGCTCGATCAGGTGGTCCAGGCCCCGGTTCTTCACCCATTTGAGACGAACCTTCTGCATCTCTGAAGGAAGAGAGGGATGGGGCGGTGGTATGCTGCCTGGTGTGGGGACGGAGCCAAGTAGCCGACGCCGGAGAGTGGCGGTGGTGGCGGCGCGCGAAGTGTTTGAGGAAATGCGGAAGAAGTGGCGGCGGCGCGCGAAGTGCTTGAGGAAATGCGGAAGATGTGGCGGATGCGTTCTATACAGAGGCGGCGTGCGTTTGCTTTGAACATGACCCGATTTGGGCCATCCATCCGCACAGAACTAAAGTTACCCGTCACGATTTTTTTTTTTTTTCAGTGAAGACCCATGACGATTTTGGCCCATGAGATGTGTATGACGTACGTCGAAAGTAGGCTTTGTAGGCCCAAACCGAAGCGTACCAAACACCATGTATCTGTTTTCACCCATTTGAGCCCACAAAGTCCAAAACCGTTCGGCTGTCTTGTCTTCTCTGAGAAGAAAGAATCTGCTAAAACCCCACCCGTGTCAGAAAACACCTCATCATCACCGTCTTGCAACGGGTCGCCTCGCGGCTTCTTTCCTCGCCGTCCACTTCCGCAACCACCCCAGCCTCGCCGCGTCGACTGCTGCTAGGTCTCCGCACCAAGCCGGCCACCTCCCCTTGCCCCATGGCCTCGTACCAGAAATGTACGCTGCACTACACAAGCGCCTCTGATCATCCCAATGTGCTTTTGATCTGTTTTTCCGTTTAGGAAATTTGCTTTTTGGTTTAGTTTGGTTGCTCGTTCCTCCGGATCCCAATGTGCTTTTGATCTGGTTTTCCTTTTAGGAAATTTGCTTTTTAGTTTAGTTTGGTTGCTCGTTCCTCCGGATTTTGTTCCTTGCCCTGATCGGTGTGCGCTGCAGATGGATACGGGAGCGCTGGGTTCTTCGAGGTCGTTCAGGGCCTCCACCCGCGCGGAATCCCCAAGTCCGAGGCGAGGGGTGGAGCCGGTGTCGCCGTGAAGAAGGTGAAGAAGTACCTCGCCAAGATGGACAGGGCGGTGGATTACGACTTCTACGACGACGACGACCTCCGCTACGTCCGCTTCAAGTCGCCCTTCGACCGCCGCCCCCTCATCGGCCGCCGTCCGCACCCCGGGTATGTTGTGTTGGATGTTTGCGCTCCTGCTCGTTGGTTTGTACCTCCCGCTTGGCGATGAAGTTTGGGGGATTTGTTTGGTAATTTGGATGGTTTTGATTCGTGGTGTTTGCGTCGTCGTCGGCGTGCAGGAAGAACGCGGCGAAGCGCACCCTCCGCCTCGTCGGGAGCAGCAGCCCGGACTACATGCGACAATGGTGCGCCACCTAGATTTGCTCGTTTCGGTTTTGTGTCGAGGATCGTGTGATCTTAGCTTTTGTTGTTGATGTTGCTGTCTGTTATGGCTCATTCATTGCAGTGAAGAGGCTGCATTTGACGATTTCAATGACTGGGAGGACGAGGTGTACGTTTACGAGGGCCATAAGGTTGATCCTGTTCTTTCTAGCTTTTGAGTGTTTTGCTTCTCTGTTTTTGTCTCAAGAACTTTGTCTTGTTTGATCAGTACCTCATCTATGTGTTACAAGTTTTGCTCCATCTGTGTGGCTGTTTATATTATGCATGATCCATAGGGAAATTGAACTGGGGAATTATGCATATCGCTAATTGTTTTTGTCCAACACGTATTGGCTTTTGGGTCAGTATGCTATGCTAATGCCAAACTTCGAGATAGTGGGCAATAATGTTGAACAATTAGTCATAGCAAATGAAGATAGAGTAAACTTATGGTTTTTTTTCTGCTATGGAATTCACTTTTGGCAGCAGTTAGGTCTCATTTTGTAACTGTAACTGCTGCTTTGTATTTGATCAATCATCAAAGCGACAGTGTGTTTACAGTTTTGCATTTGCATCTCAGTGGTAGTTTGAAATTTGAACTGGAGGCAATACCCAGAGAAATTGAACATGTGAAGTGTATGGAATTGAGATCACCATGTATTCTTGTGCAGCACATAATGGTTACTTGGTCTCTGACTGCTAAATTAGTGCAAAAAATAAGTTTACTCTATCTGTTCGCCACAATTTGATATTGGTCTGACAACTTGTGACTAGAAGCATTGTGACATGGAGTCTAGGTCTTTTGTTTCTGTTGTTCTTTCTAGAAACAAATGGGTGGAATGGTCCTCATTTCCTTTCTATTCAGCATACCACTGTATTAGGTCAGCCTGCAATGTACTTATTGCTCAAATCAGACTGCATTTGTCCTAATTTTTTGCACAGTTATTTCTTCCTTGCATTACAGAATTGTTTGCTGTGGTCATCTTCATTTGTAACTTTTTTTGGAAGATTTCTCTGTATATACAACTTAGGCTGGAGGTGTCATTGATTGGTTGTGCAAATTGCAAATACTGCTGATTTAGCATAGTAGAGTTGACGAACTGTGACTACCAGCATGTTAAATGAAGTTTTGCCTCTGTTGATCTTTATTCCTTCATGCTGCTATCATATCAGATCGTTCTGTATACATATTCTTACTGACCCGAAATTACATGAAAATTTTGCTGCCTCTAATGGTTCACTAGATATCTTTCTCTTTCCTTTGGTTGCATGCTTCTGTTTTGTCTTTCCGTTTTGTCTTTCCTTCCATCATTAACCCAGTGGCCACTCCTGTCCTATCATATATGTTGCCTGTGAAAGGATTTCTGAATCTTTTGCCATTGACCAATCCTATGTGTTAGATCTATCTAATTTAGGCATGATGAGCATCAGAAGTTCAGGAGATATTTGAGACATATTTAGAATTGTCTTTGCTCTGTTGATTATGGGTGACAACAATGATTCTGAGAATAATCTATGCACTGTTTCTTTGCAGCACACCAACCGAATCAGCAAGTGAAGAGTAATGCAGTTCGTGGGTAATCTTTTGGCTTTGGGCGTTGGATTAGTTTAGTTGTACGTCTGCATAGTGCATAGCACTAGTACCTTTTACAATTCTGGAATCTCTGCAAAGCAAGGAAGGCATTGGCCTGTAATAATTTTTGCTCTCTCCAATTCAGCACTACAAATGCTCTCATGATGTTAGACTTTTCTCTAACTCTTGCAGTGAAAAAGAAGACCTTTTGGAGACTTTCTAAATTTCGTGTGTTGTTAGCCTATCTTTACACTTTACTTCATCATTCATTACTTCATAGTTCATTAAAATCTACATCCGTAGGAGGAATCGACGGCCTCCTAGCGTATCTGCTGCAGGATGGCTTCTTGAATGGTCTGTTCACTCTATCAGCCGTTTCAAAGTTTTTTTTTTTCCCCCCAAAAATTAGCCCTGCTGAACAAAGCCAATCACACATCATTACTCTCAGGGTCTCGCTAAGAACAACTTTAATATATTAATAAATATTCCATAGCTATATCATGCTCAACCGGCTCCAACGGTTTTCCTAACTAAAATTTCTAACAAAGGGACCCATTGCAAATAAATGCCATTTCCTATTAGCTATCTCGGCCGTCACATAAAAATATCATTCTTGTTTATCAAGAAGCCATACATTGTTAACTTTCAGTAGGTTAATAGTTAAATATAATTTCATAATAATATTTATTTGGAGATACAAATATTGCTAATATGTTCTACAAACTTTGTCAAACTTTAGAAAGTTTGGCATACACAGAACCCATGGCGACTCTCTTTTTTGAGGGAGGGAGTAGCATGCTGGCCAAATGAACTTCTAGAGTTTATTCTTTTTAATACTTTGTGCCGAGTGGTCAAATAAGTTACAAGTTGAGCATCTCCAAGAGAGTGCCAAAATTTACTTGGTAAATCTTATGATTTGGCAACTCTCTAAAATATATAACAAGTGAAAAAAGAGTTCCTCTCTAATAGTTTGATATAATTCACTTACCAAACACAGATCAAAATTACATCAGGAACCCCGAGACAGAAACAAAATTATGTTTATATCCTTCCACCTCTTGAAAACTTACATCAGGAACCCTAAAGCAGAAATAAAATTGTTTTTTCACCCTTCCACCTCTTCTAAAAGCTCGATGGCAAGTCACGTCCGCGCGCGGATATATCCGCGTGTGGGAGAAAAGAATAGCAACTTGGGATAAATGAGGAGTTGATTTGAAGAGTTGTTGGAGAGGATTTTTTATGATTTTACCAAGAAAATAAGGATAGCAAGTTGTTGGAGATGCAAACCGCTAAGTGAGCATCTTCAAGAACTTGGAATAATTGACTTGCTAAATTGTGTGATTTAGCACGTTGCTATTTTATTTGGTAAGTCAAAAAAGATCTCTAACAATTTGTTATTCCAAATTTTGCTAAAATCAAAAAAATCCGATCAATGAGTCCCTTTTTGCAATCAGGTCCCAAGTGTAATAAAAAACTTGAGGAGGTGACGGTCCTCGGGCCGACCTCGAACACGGCTTGGGATCATTAGGCACACCCTCCGATTGCCCTCGGCTTCCCTATGATGGACCGGTGCCAAGGGGCCCGCTGAACCAGGGCGGGCGCCCATCATTTTCCTAGACGGGCGGAAACGGGCTGAACGCCTCGTTGAGAGATTCCATGACGGATTTGCTCTTATTAGGATTTGCCGTGAGGGGGATAGCAACTTGGATAGCATCTTGGCAAATCTCGGCAAAGAGGCCTGGATAGCAACTTGGGAAATTTAGCAAGTTGATTTACCAAGTTGTTGGAGAGGGTTTTTTGTGTTTTTGCCAAGTTTATAAGAATACCAAGTTGATTTAGGGAGTTGTTGGAGATGCTCACTCTTTGTCCAATGTATTGCATCTATCCTATTTTAGGGGGTGTTTGGATGGGCAGGGCAAAACTTTTGCCCTCGTCCCATCGAATTTAGTTACACATATATGGAGTATTAAATATAGTCGAAAAAAATAACTAATTACACAGATTGCGATAACTTTGCGAGACGAATCTTTTAAGCCTAATTAATCCATGATTTGACAATGTGCTGCTACAGTAAACATTTGCTAATGACGGATTAATTATACTTAAAAAATTTGTGAAATGATTTCCTGATGAGTTCTGTAATTTGTTTTTTTATTAGTATTCAAAATCCCCTTCCGACGTCCCTCCGACATTTCGATGTGACACAGGCAGAACTTTTTCCACACCATCCAAACACCCCCTTACTCTCTCTTCGGCCTTGTTCGGTTCACCTCCAATTTCTAACTTTTTCCACTCTCTCTCCATCACATCAATTTCTACTCATATATATGGAGCATTAAATGCTAGTAAAAAATAACTAATTACACAGTTTAGTTGTAAATCACGAGACGAATCTTTTGAGCCTAGTTGAGCCACGATTGGACAATATTTGTCAAATACAAACGAAATGCTACAGTTGCAACTTTTTCTAACCTATATCCAACCGAACAAGAGGCCTTCTTTCCACCTTCTATCACACGCTAGAGCTGTCCCATCAGTTGTGCTCCGAGAGCTAGCCGTTAGTGTGGATGAACTAGGAATTATGCATAGGGGCAGGTCAAAGAGTTTTAAAATATAAGAATTGAGTGTAGCTTATTTGTTTAGATTATTGTCCGGGGGTTATTAGGCTTCCATTTTCCTAGAAACCGAGAGCTTTCTCAAAATTTTGGGACCATATACCTCTAAGCCAACAAGTTATCAACTAGTAAGAAGTCGTTGGTCCTAACCATATATAGGCAAAGTATGAAAAACTCACAAAAATTTTGGTTAGAAATTTTAGAGCTACAATCTATAATGGCTAATGAATATTGCCAAACATTTTTACTCGATTACATAGAATGCTCAATAGAATCTTGTTTAAATTTTGTAGCCAATAAAATACTGTATTTGCCAACTTTTGATAGTTATTACATGGATGAAATGCGGCAAAAGGCGGCTAGCCATCCTACTCAGTTCCCGCGCATTCCACTGTCTTGTCTGAGAAGAAAGAACGCCCAAGAGCGAGCCCGTGTCTTCTTGCTCACCGTAGTACAGGCCACGTCACCTCCTCCTGCCCCTGCATCCGCAAACACACAGAGAGAGAGATAGGAAGGAGACACCGCGTCTGCTATAAAACCCCCCTCTGCCGCCTTGCATCCCGTTCCACCTCGCCGACCAATTCCGCAACCACCCAACCATCGTTTCAGCCTTCGGCTTCCCAGCGTCTGAAGGCTAGGTTTTCCTGCACCCAGTCCGCTCCTTCCCTCTCACCCATGGTGCTGTACTACAGATGTAAGTATACTGCCGGCTGTCCGATCGTCTCCGATCATCCTAATATGCTTTCATTTTTATTTGGTTGTTTCATTTCTCAACCCGCGGACTTTGGTTTTGTTGCTCGTTTCTCGGGGATTTCGTTTGGTTGTTTCGTTTGATTTCTCGTGGATTTGGCTTGGTTGATTTGTCTCTCACGGATTTGATTTTGCTGCCTGCAATCGCTGCTACAGGGGGGTACGGGAGCCCCCGTTTCCTGGAGGTCGCCCAGGGTTTCCACCCGCGCGGGATCCCATGGTCCGAGGCGAGAGGGGGAGGCGGCTACGCCGTGAAGAACGTCAAGCGCTATCTCGCGATGATGGACAAGGCGGTGGACTACGACTACTACTACGACGATGAGCTCCGCTACACCCGCTTCAAGTCCCCCTTCGACCGACGCCCCCTCGTTGGCCGCCGCACACGCCACAGGTACCTCTCTTGTTGCTCTGCTCTCCTTGTTTCCTCTTGTTGGATGGAAATTGAAACGCACGCGCGACGGTGAATTTTGTGGGGATTAATTTGGTGAGATTGTGATGGTTTTGATCTGTGGTGCTTTGCTTGCGATGTCCGCGTACAGGAAGAACGAGGGCAAGCGCACCCTCCGCCTCGTTGGGAGCAGCAGCGCGGACTACATGCAGCAATGGTGAGCGCGCACCACGTGATTTAGATTTGTGCTGGTTTGTGCTGATGATCGAGGGGTTCTAGCGCTGTTGGTGATGTTGCATTGCAATCTGTTTTATCTGAATTTTTGTTGCAGTGAGGAGGCTACATTTGGTGATTTCGACAGCGATGGTGACTGGGAGGACGAGGTGTAGGAGGGCAGTAAGGTTTGTGTCTCTGTGATCCTGCTCAATGCTCTATCTTTAATTGCTGTCGTGGGACTCAATTTACTCGATAGTTGGATTCATTTGTGCATTGTCACTAGAGCCATGTGTTCTCGATCCGTCATTTGTAGTCGTAGTGTGTTCAGAGCTGTTTGCTTTGCATAGTGTGGTATCTTCAGTTTGTGGACGAGCCGTGGAGAAAATGGGGAGGGGAATTCTATAGATTGCTATGTCTTTCTGTGCACCACGAGATGGTTATTTGGTCTACGTATACTTACTGTAAAACTTTGAACAGTGAATATAAATGTTGCAGTTGGTGGTAAGCGAGCTTAGTTACTTGATTATTTGTGGTTAGAAACATGTGAAATGTAAGAGTTTTAGAAGCATATATTCATTACTGTTCATTTTGCTTCATTTCCTTCCAGATCCATTTGGGTGGGGGTGGGAGACAAACTTAATATTTATACTGAATTTATATGGTGAAAACTGCTGTATACTATTGGGGATTGAGGATAATGAATCATAACATACACACCCTTTGGTCACTCCTGATCAGATCATTTCTGCCTGTCTTTAACTATTTATCCAATCAATTCCTAGTATAATCCAGTGCGCACACACAATTTGATATTGTTCTGATGACTTGTGACTAGAAGCATTGTGACATGGAGTGTTGGCCTCTTTTTCTAGAAACAAATGGGTTTATTGGTCGTCATTTCCTTTCTATTCATCATACCACTATATCAGATCACCCTGCATGACCTTATTGCTCAGACCAGACCGCAATTTGTCCTATTCTTTTGCTTAGTTATTTCTTTCACTGCATCACAGAATTGTTGGTGTGGTCATCTTCATTGTGTAACTTAGACTGGAGGTGTCATTGAATGGTTTTGCAAACTGTAAACACTGAAGTAGTGGACATAGCAGGGCAGATTTGACGAACTGTGACTACCAGCATGTTAAATCAAGTCTTGCCTCTGTTGATCTTTATTTCCTTCATGTTGCTAGTACATCAGACAGATCGTTCTGCATAAATATTCTTACTGACCCGATATTACCTCAGAGCTTGTTTGTTCTTTTGCACATTTATTCCTCCTGTTAGTCCTGTAGTATAAACTTGAACCTGAAGGTTACCTTTGTTGGTAGTATTTACTGGTCACATGAAAAATTGCTGCCTCTAATGTTTCACTAGATATGTTTGCTTTGGTTGCTTGCTTCTGTTTATCTTTCCATTAAGAATATTCTGGCTTTTCTTTAAGTCGTTGGCTGTGGAAGAATTCTGAATTCTTTGCCATCAACCACTTCTATCTGTTAGATGCATCTAATTTAGGCATGATGAGCACGAGAAGTTCAGGAGATGTTTAAGACATGTTTCGAATTGGCTTTGTTTTATTGATTATACGTGGCAACTTCATTGATTCTGACAACAGTCATGTTCTGTTTCCCTGCAGCACACCAAGTCACCATCTGATTCAGCAAGTGAAGACTAATACAGTTCGTGGGTTCTCTTGGCTTTGGGCGTTGGATTAGTTTAGTTGCATATCGGCATAGTGCATAGCACTAGTAAACCTTTTTACAATTCTGCAATCTCTGCAAAGCTAGAAAGGCATTGGCCTGAAATAATGTTTGCTCTCTCCAATTATGCACTACAAATGCTCTTGTGATGTCAGATTTTTCTCTAACGCTTGATGCTTACAGTGAAAAAGAGACCTTTTGAGACTCTTTCTAAATTTCGTGCTGTTAGCCTATCTTTACACTTCACTTGAGATTTATTATTTCGCGATTCATTGCTTCATAGAATCATAGCTGATTTATTATCTCGTGATTCACTACTACGTAGCTCATACTTTGATAGGCTCGCTGCGTCCGACTGCTGCCTTCTTTTGCTCTCGCTGCGTCCGACCGCTGCCTTCTTTTGCTCTTTTTGATTGAGTGGAAGGGTGTTCATGAGACTCTAAATTCTCAAACAGTCAAACTGACAGGCCGCAATCCCACCAAGCACCAAACTCAGGCCAAGGAGACACGCTTCGACTCGACCTTTTTTTTAAAAAAAAAAATCTTTTTATCTCACTCAACTATTATTGCCTTCAAGGTGGTTTCCTCTTTTTAAGTGACATGTCCTTAAACTCTCAACCTGGGTTAGAGCTTGTTTAGATTAAATAGCACTAAAAATTAACTAGCTAATATCTAAGTAGCTGCTAATTTTTAGCAGCTATTTGAATCTACCTGCTAATAGATGGTTGGATAGTAAATTGAAGGTGCATATAACCTGAATTGATAGTTAGAAGTTCTTTTGCTAATAATTAACAGGTTTATTAGTACATGTCTTTGGATCTATTAGTACTAACTTTAATATTTTAATACTAATGAATCCAAACAAACCCTTTTTTAAGTTCAAAAAACTTCAAATACCTGATAATAAGGATTTTAAACCACTAAAAATGGTCTTGAGCTTCTTAAAATCCAGAGAAAAATCTTTCCCTCTCTTCTCGTCAGAGTTAGGGCCTGTTTGGATGCACCAAGTAAACTTTAGCTGGCTAAATTTAGCTGCTAGACATCCAAACAGTTCAGCTAAAAGAGTAACTAAACTTTAGCTGAATTTAGCTACTTTCACCTAGCTAATGCTAGTTAAACTTTAGCTGAGTGTATTAGCTAGAGCATCCAAACACCCCATCTAAAGTTTAGTTAGAAAATTTTTAGCTAGCTGGCTAAACTTTAGTTGGGTACATCCAAACAGGCCCTTAGTACAGTACACTAGTACCAAGTTTTCGGCACCAACTTGGCAACCTGCGTGGATTGATCGTGGCTAAGAAAAAAAAATGCAGTTCAGCAAAGCAAGTAACCACCAGCTTCTAGAAATAAGCACATACCATTTGCATGACATGAACCTGCACCGCCTCGGCATTAGTAAACCATCAAATTGTGCCAAGAGTAGCTAGCATAAACCCAGCTACATCGTCCAAACAAAAGCGAACATCTGAACCTTGCTATTTTCTACCAACTCCCAAAGTGATACCAAGCGCCAAGTCAAACTAACAAACATTCAAAAAAAAAAAAAACTTCGGAACAAGCCACTTAGCCACACTAACATTAATCGGTGCTGGAGTATCCATACAATAAATTTTACAAATTTTGAAACAAAATTGCATGCCCGGAAAAAGAAAACATTGAGAGAATTGCATTGGCACTTATATAAAGTGAGCCTTGCTCCAGGGCTCCAAGCCCATATATACACATACTCCTTGTAGTTTCTGGCAGCAAGGACCAAGGAACACTGCAAAAAAATTAAATGGCCGCATCGGCACCCATGCTTGTCCACGTGGAGTCCCTCCTGACCGCGGTCCCGATGCGCATGGCCGGTGAGGGCAAGTCACTGCCCATCGCGGTGTCCGGGCCGCCGCTCACCGCCGCGGAGCTGCAGCGCCGCTTCCGCGCCGTGCTCTACTACCGCGGCGCGGGCGCCGCGGTGGAGGCCGTGGCGAGGGAGCGTGCGGCGTGGGTGAAGGAGTCAATCTGCGCGGCGCTGGTCGACCACCCGGAGATGGCAGGGCGGCTGCGCCGCCGCGGCGACGGCGACGGACGACGGGCGCCTCTGGGAGGTGAAGCTCACGGACACCGGCGTGCGGCTGGTCGAGGCCTCGGCGGAGGCCACCATGGCGGAGTTCCTGGAGGCGACGAAGGGCGTCGACCGGGAGAGGAAGGAGGCCGCGCTGGCGCTGTGGGCCGACGTGGACGTGCGCGAGCCCGACATCTGCGCCCCGCTGTTCATGCAGCTGACACGGTTCCTCGACGGCGGCTACGCCATCGGCGTCAGCTGCAGCCTGCTGCTCGCCGACCCGCTGTCCCTCGTCGGCATTCCTCAAGTCGTGGGCTCGCAAGAACACGGAGCTGCAAGCGCAGAGCAAGCACGTCGCCGAACCGCACCCGGTGATCCAGTACACGCGCTACCTCCAGAGCCCCGGGCGCCGCCGCCAAGCGCGTCAAGTCCGGCGGCACTCGCACGCTGGACACTGCGGCCGTCACCGCTGCCGAAGACAGCACGACGACGACCGTGCTCTTCGGGGCTCCCGACACGACGTCGTCCGTGTCCGACCACCGCGCGCTCGCCGCGGCCTGCGTCGGCATGGCCCGCGAGAGGCTCGGCGGCGGCGCCAAGGAGCCCCCGCGGTTCACCGTCATGGCCCGCGACGGCTCGAGAGGGCTGCTCGTCCAGACCTGCGGCGGCGGCACGGTGGATTACGGTGATCGCGAGGCCTGCCATGGGCACGCGGCTCGTGTCGCGCAGTGGAGCGAAGCCGGGCTCGAGGACCTGGCGCTGGAGGGGAGCAAGCCCGTGCACGTGTCCTATTCCATCATCTCACCGAGCGCCGACGAGGGGCTCGTGGTTGTGATGCCTGCAGGTGGTGCTGAGCTCTTGATCAGCGTGACAGTGCCGAACATGTACTAGTTTCGAAGTGCCTTGCTGTTCTGTCGTTGCATGATGCGTAACCACTGTGCTGTCCTTTAGCCACGTCTATTCCCCTAATTTTTTTAAGTACGAGCGAACGTGCTCAGACCAGTTTTTCAAAAAAAAAAAAAAAAGGTGCTCAGACCTGTTTTTTTTTAACTCGTAAGAGAAGCATATCATGTAAGATTCAAAAAATTGAGCAACTTTTCTTGAGTGCGCGCCCAAGCGCAGCTGAGACTGCCAGAAAAATATCAGAACACGTCTACTGCGATGATATGCTTCTTTTACGAGTTGTTAGTAGGAAATAGGACTGATTAATGATTAGCCTAAACAGTTGTCTCCTTGTGCCAACCTCCGGTTAAAAAAAAAATCTCCTTACTTTTTTCAACGATGATATCCCGGATGGTGTGCAAGATGAACACAAGGATTTATACCTGGTTCGGGCAAGAGGAAGGCCCTACGTCCAGTGGGGGGAGAAGAGTTCTTGTATTATCTTGCACCTAAGTGCTAGAGAGGGACGGGTCCCAAGTCTCGTGGATGATTGAGTGAAACCTTGTTTCTCTTTCCCCTTTTATAGTCCAAGGGGGAGATCCTAAATCCGCAGCCTCCGCTTGAGTCCATGAACGTGACGGGCAGCCTTAAATGAAGATTCGAGTTGGCATAGGTTGCCTCAAAAAATTTTGCGCTACGCCGCTTTTGACTTGAGTTGGCGGAGCGGGAAGTTTGCTTTGACTTCATTTCATCCACGTCTACTGCGATGATATGCTTCTTTTTACGAGTTGTTAGTAGGAAATAGGACTGATTAATGATTAGCCCCTCACCGTGGAACAGTTGTTTGGTACGGCTTTGACCCCGGGCGGCCTTGGGGCTCGGGCCAACCTCCGGTTAAAAAAAAAAAATCTCCTCTTCATTGTACAACTCACACGGCATGTTTTGTTTCTGCTTGTAAGTTAGCGCCCTGGCTCTTTATAGATTCGGAGCATGGAGGATTACTAAAAAAAATTCATGTTTGGAGGGACCAATCTGATTTCATAGCATCCATTCCGTTTCTCTTTAAATTAATTTTTGTATGGTCTTGGGCTTGTTGCACTATGCTTTTCAGTTTGCTGGAATGGCTATTGTTTTTGTTGCATCGTCAAGTACTATCATTGCAAAAGGAAAGCGATGCGTTGTCTATATGAGACCACCAAGATAGAGGAGTTTAGTCTGTGGATCCATGAAATCTTGTTGCAAATTTTGTCGTGGTGTTATGATGTCGATCTGGTATAGCGAGCTCCACGACGAGGGACCTCTTGAGAGAGAGGAGTGATTCGGCTCAAATATTGCTTTAACGTTTGCATTTGTTTAAGGTGAAAGTTTTTGCATAATCACCCGGATGAACTCCCATGTCTGTTCAATCGGACGGCAAAACCTGATCGACTCCGATACTTAGCTTTGGGCACTAGGACGGCCATGAAATCGTTGGTCGTGTATTTATTAATAAGAGGTTTATTAATAATGTTATTGTGGCAATAAAATGCCAGAAATAGCAAGTCTGAATGGCTTTACAAATGGCATGTTCGCACTTAGGTGGCATTTGATTCGTGGCCTCGTGGGTTAGACAAATGGGATATCTCACTTCATACTAGATTTTCGGTGTTTAGTTCAGGAACATTAAGGATGAAGTCGTCCCTAGAAGAAGATATTCCTCTAGATTCGATGATACATCCATCCTTTCAGAAGTCGATGGCACATGTTAATTCTCTCTTGACCATGTTTCCTACCGTTGGCGGCCTCCTCAATAGGAGTTGGAGCGCCGACGGTCGGCCTCTATGTCAATGTGCAGCCCTGCGCGGAAAGACAAACTGCAATAGTCCACGAGCAGGTGATCGCACCAAGCATGGGTGGGTGGCCTCAACCCTAGCATAGACGAGCGAGCTCTGACACACACACACACACACACACACACACACACACACACACACACACACGCGAAACATCTGCCCTGATGGATAGGCGGACAAGGCCAAGGGCTGAAGCGTGAGGTTGGGTGTGGGCAAGATGGTGCACGGGGCTCGATCGGGGGGGGGGGGGAGATTGAAGCTATAGGCGGAGGGCTGCCATGTCCAATCCGGAGGAAAGCAGCTGACAAGGCTACTGTGGCCGGTTGCATGGATGGAAGCTAGATATTATGCATGGAGAAAAGAAAGAAAAAATATGAGAGGATGACACATAAATCTCGTGAGAATGTCTAACAAATGCTAAACGGTGAGAAATCTCCTCAGTCTCCATACTTCCAACCAAACTTAGAGCGAAACGTCCTCATCCACTTAAATAAATGCAGAGATGGAACCATTCCATTTTAGAAAACTAAAATGGGCATGTTTTGTCCCACCTTATTTTTAGATGAAATATAACCTTAACCGTGCCGCACTGGTGCTAGACGAATAACCCTTCTATGTCACTAAAATTATATATTCGTTCAAGAAAAAAAGGGTATTTTCCGTGAACTTTCGATTCCCTACCGTACCATTGCAATACCACCACACACGGTAAAGGTTCCAGGTTGCTGTCCATGTTCCCTGTGTAATAAGCAAAGCAACTCATTCAATGGCGATGCTCTACCAAAAAAATAATTTGGTAGATAAATTATTTGCTTTGTTCAGCCATCATCGTCTACTTGCTAACAAACAATAAGTACTTATACGGTGGTGCACCTTTGTATTAGGTATACTACATTAATCATCTCCAGGCTCTTTCTTCTCTTTTCCCTGGGGCAAAGGAAGCCACTAAATACCTTTGTCGTACGCATTTCTGCGAAGACTAAAGGCTAAAGTGACAAGAAGAGGTACGCAATTAACGAAATTCGGCCACCCCAGCCACCACTGCTACCGTAACTAACGAAATATCCGTATATATCCCAGAGGCCAGAGACAAAAAAATAAAATAAAATGAAACAACTCCTGATGATCACCATATATTGGCCTATATATAAGAGAACCGCTCTCCACGCCTAAGCAGCCTTTTCCATTGCATTGATCACATTCCTGATTCACCTCACTCTCCTACAATCTTGGCGCGCGGCGTCTGCGTGCTTCGACAGTACGCCGCCAGCAGCATCTCGCTAGGAAAATGGCTGGCACTCGGCGCGGCCTGCTTCTGGCCATCGTCCTCCTCGCCGCCGGCGCCGTCGTGCCGGCGTCCGCAAAGGACTACATGGTCGGCGACTCGTCCGGGTGGAAGCCCGGAGTGGACTACACTGCCTGGGCCAAGGGCAAGACGTTCGCCATCGGCGACACGCTCTGTACGTGTCAAACAAAGCTCGTCATCAGATTCAGATACATACGTACAATGCAGTAGTCGCCAATGCTGTCTCGATGCACTCGGTTTTTTGGTGACCGAAAAATCTAGTGACCGCGGCGGCCTTTTTGGTTTTGTTGCATTGCAGCGTTCCAGTACACGTCGTCGCACTCGGTGCTGGAGGTGAGCGAGGCGGACCACGGCGCGTGCTCGGCGAGCAACCCGTTGCGGTCGCACCGGGACCAGAGCACCACAATCCCGCTCACCAGGGCCGGCACGCGCTACTTCATCTGCGGCGCCCCCGGCCACTGCGCCTCGGGGATGAAGCTCGCCATCACCGTCTCCGGCGGCGCGACGACGTCGGGTCCCGCCATGCGGGCGACGAACACGACGCCGGCGTCTGGTGGTGGCGCGACGACGACGACGACGACGGCCCGCCGCGGCCCAGTCGGACTCGAGCGCGGCTGCCACCGCGGCCCGCCTCGCGACGGGCCTGCTGTTCGCGGCCGTGGGCCTCGCTGCCCTGATGATGATGATGGGCTGAATTGAGGAGGACCCGCTAGGGAAAAGGCAGTGCGGTTTCATGAATGGATTTTCTTCCTTCTTTTGGTTGGTTTCGTGCGTTCTCTCTGCTTGCGTTGCAGCCCTGAGGCTCCGTCCGACCTGCACATGTGTATCTGTATTTTTGTTGTGTTTTTTGGTTTCTCGTGATATATAGTTCTACTGCTGCTTATATATACTGAGAATAATAAAACAGCCGTCCCCAGCTGACCAACACCTCTGCCAGGAAATCCCAGCTAACCCCAAAAAGCATATATGCTGGTGTTGTATACTAGTCTACCTGTTTTTTCAGGCTTCCCAGTGGAAATAAAAATATATCAACTAATTGGGTTAAGATTAAGTCAAAAGGCTTCGTATTCAAACAAAAACTTCAAAACTTGCAGTTCAGAGAGGCCAGGTAGGATGACTGATCCTTGAGGAGTCTCCTGCCTGCCGAAAATTAAAGAAAAACAAGGAGAATGGAGCTCTCATGCAATTATGTGGCAGTGCAAGCTGCATGTGCACACGCAGTAAAATGGCAAAGTCAAAGAGACACGCTAGCTTCAAATATTCAAAGCAAAGTTATATATCCTATGAGGTGCAACAACAAGAGAGAGTTAAAAAAAAACCCCTGTATCTCCCCTGTTCAGCTTATCACCAACAATTTGCTGGGACCAAAGTTAAATTAGTTACCTGGATGACTTACACCTCATGCCTTTACCTGTCCCGGCATGAAGTGTTGATCGCTGCAGTTAATTTAGTTTCAGAATAAAGGTTCAGATCATGCCGGAAAGTTAAATGTGCCCTTAAGGGCATGTGGTTCCTGACTTCCTGTTACAAGGGTAAGTTTTTCTATTTTGTTATCCAATTAACCATTGCAGGTTTTGGGATACATGAGGGCATCTTCATGGGAGCTAAGTAAAGAATAAAATGTAACAAACTAAAGTAGACAAGGGTGCTGACACACCCACCAACTACTCTAGATAAGCATAGTTGCAGGCACCCATCACCATGCACATCCAATGGTTGTGGGATCCAACGGTTGTGGGATTGGGAGCATATGCCCCCAAGGGCAAAAAAAAAAAAAGTTTATGCATTTTTTCTTGATGCTAAAACAAAGAAAATTCTTGGTGCTTTCAAAAAAGTAAAAGGTTAGTTGGCTTTCTTGCATTTGACACATACATTGTTACAGCATTTTCACTTTATATTATGTTCTGTATTGGAGCTTTGTTTTAACACAATTATTGCGATATCGATGGCAAGAAGCAATTAATGTATATATGCAACTTTCCTCGGCATATTTCATTGCTAACATTTGTTGCTGCTGGTGCAATGTGGTGTGCGTGATATAGCCAATATCAACCTTGCAATGCAGTTGGATATATTGGTAGATATGTTTTAGGGGATTAATCATCTCTATATATACACAGCCACTCCGGATCTGATCAAAAGTACAAAAGAATTATTAGTACATGTAATTGATTTTTTCCTCAATCACAATGCAATTACTATTCCATTTCAAGGGAAATTGCTTCCACTTATGGGTTTTTTGGAAATGCAATGTGGTCAAGAAAATTTCCAACATGCACACTCACCTAGAGAGAATAAAGCACTTGCTTCTGTTGGGCTTTCCAATCCTTGTGCATGGAATTCTCAGGCACTTCACTAAGGATGCTTATCCATGATATTTTGAGACATGGGCTCAGGTTTTGCATGAATTGCTCCATTCTTGTATCTGTCCCAATCAACAAGATGGTACAACTTCAACCATGTATGCTTTATAGGCAGTGAGGCAGGAACTGTGTTCTTCCAGCTTTCTGTATATACTACTGGTATAGTTCATGCCTACAATGTAGGCACAGAACTTTAGGACTTGGATGGTTTCATCAAAAGATACATAAATTGGAATGTTATTTTGTTTCCCTGGTTATGTAATGAGCAATAGAAGTAACTGCATGCTACCTCTTTTGGTTTTAGTTATAAATCTCTCGGATTTATCTCATTCCATGTCAACAATCCGTAAACAAATTTGAATTACCTAGTCTTATTTTTGTTCCTGCTGCGACGCATGGTTATAAACCTAGTACTGGATATAATTGCTAGCCTATACATTGACGAACAATGCATGAATAGTGATGAATATTTTAAATTTTGGACACACATAACAATACTCACCTTTATTTTCCCCATACTGTTCAATGAATTAGTGTTCTAACAGCTGCCATATTACTGTCTCTGTAATAATCTTGAAAGGTTTGAGCTCTTGTGTGCCTTTTAAATGCAGAAGACTAAAATAGGCATCTTAATCAGATGGAAGCGTATGGAAAACATCATGACCCCTTAAAAAGATGTTACCGAAGCATAACTTAGTAGACATGGTAGTATAAACTTAGCACACACGGAAGAAGCTCAAGTACATGGAACAGCAAAACCTAACTTTTTGCCTTATTATAGTGATTTAGGAGTTCCCTAAACAAAGTAACTTCATCTTTGCCAGCAGTCCATGCTTCCCAATCTTCGATGTCCTTCAACAATTTATAATCTCTTTCACTAAGAGATGGATCTGCCCCGTCGGTGTGAATCGGGCTAATTGAAATGGCACTTGCCGCTCATCAAAGTGCGAGACGTCTTCGCCTTTCTTAAGAAGTAATGTGGCCTCTCTTCTTCCCTCAAGGAAAATGGCTTCTTCCTCTGGACTCAGATCATCAGGAACGAAAGTGTTCCAGCGGTGCACACGCTGTGCATAATATTTGAATATTTTGAACCGGCGAGTCATCTCGGCATGGTCGCGCTGCTTCCCGAAAGCCTTGCACCAGCGCTCGTATAAGGCCCAAACACCTTCATCCGACTCCATGTCCTTGTCCGTCGGAAACTTAGCATCATCTGACAGTTGTTTTATGGGAAATTAATTGATTAGTAGTGCCACAAACGCACAGCGAATAGCATGCGATTTGGCCAAATAATTTATGAGTTGAGATGAGATGGGATGGATGGAGTCGTAGACCTCCCTATCTACGAATAATAATCAGGAAGAGGGTGGGATTGGTTTACCTGGCAAGTGCGCGATTTCGTCGCTGGTAGTGAAGAAGGGTGGCTTCGTGGTCGTGGAGAAACCGCCGCCGCGAGCAGGGCAGCTCTTGAGGGGACATGATAAGATCCCTGAGCCTAAGCTGGCGGCTGCGGCTACGCCGGCCGCACGCGCTGAGCGGGATGCCATCGCGGCGGCGCGAGACGCGAGTGACGCTTTACGGGCAGCCCGCAGGAGAGTCGCCATTGTCGCTATGGCGACGAGAGATAAGGCGGGTGCTTTGGTTGCTGCAGATCTGAGAATAAGAGAAGGGATTAGATCGGTTATTTATATCCGCAGTTCTATCAAAATCCGTTTACAACTTACCAGCTTTCACCGCCTGCCCGTCGCTCCTTGATACCCTGAAGGTGCCGTTTGGATGCAGTAGGGATTTTAGAAAATCTGGATTGTAGATTTGGTAAATGATGAATATCTCCCATGTTTGGATCATAGATTCTATATGTAGAGATTTTACTAATTTGAATGTTTGTTTTCTCCATTTTGCCCTTAATCATGACCAGAGCAACAAGACAAGACGGTCCATCCAACAAAACCATCCATGATCCATGAAGACTATTTGTCTAGGAAGCAGCAAGATCGTTTACACAGCAAGACGGTAGGGACAAGGCAACCAACGACATCGTTTCAAAAAACGGGCAAGCAAGCAGATCAAAATCATGGCCATGGCGTCGAGCAACCACGGCCAGCGCCCGCAGCGGCGGCGGCGGAGTCACAACCGGCGGGCACGATGGCACCATGGCTGTACTCCCTCTGGCCTCTGATGGGGTGTGGAACTGTCTATGGCAGAGGAAAGAGGAGGAAAGCATGCAGACGCTGGTGGTCGCGCTCAACAGGCAACAGCCTCGAGGAACAGTCGCTGGAGCCTGTTCGTCGCCGCGGCCGTGGAGCACGCGCCGCTATCGGCGCTATCAGCGGGCCGCGTCGAGGTCACCGCCACCGTGCCGCTCGCCTTCCACCCGCGTGCCGCGCAGCAAAGGCTCCGGCCATGGCAACTGCTGCTCTGCCTCGGCTCACCGGACCGCGCCACGGACACCGCCGCGGCCACCGAGCTTGGCCTCCGCCTCGTCCACGGCAGAGAAGCGCAAGGGCTGAAGTAACCGCACGCTCTTCAGCTCTTGGGAGGTCTTCCTCCTCACCGTTCCCGCGTGCATAGCCATCCATCCGCCGCCTCCCTGCTGATCCCGGTCCTTCGACGAACAGGCGCAGGTCTAACTTTGGCCACATCGCGATGGGGTTTTGAAGCGGGTTCGAGCAGCGCCACCAGCCACGCGGTTCCCCTTTGTGTGTGTGTGTGTGTGTGTTGGCCCGCGTCATTTGTCATTTTTTTTTTTTTTTTTTTTTTTTTTTTTTTTTTTTTTTGCATGTCTACTTGATACCCTGAAATTGAGCCAAGAAATTAATGTCCTAACAAATACCTTTTTATACGTTTGACTTTTTAACATAAAGTTTGATCATTTATTTTATTTAAAATTTTATACAAACATAGCTAAATTTAAGTTATTCTTGAAAAATTATTATTAATAAAACAAACCATGACAAAAGAAGTGATATTTTATAAATTTTTTTAAATAAGATGAGTGGTCAAATTTGATATAAAAAAAATCAAACGTCTTATAATTTAAAAAAGATAGAGTAAGTAAGAAACGTCTTATAATTTTAAAAAGATAGAGTAAGTAAGAAATGTCATTTAAAAAAGATAGAGTAATTTAAAAAAAAATTCAGGTGCCTAAATTTTGGTTTCCTTTCAGCGACGCTTATTGATAGAGATAACAAAAACCCTTTAAAAAAAGATAGAATAGTACAATTTTTTATATTAGACAAGGACAAAAAATAAATATATTGAACAATTAATAAATTATAAACAAATCACTAAGAAACGTTCGTTTAGCAAATTTTTCCACATTTACAAGATATTTGATTTTTTGAGAACTATAAACGTTCGTTTAGCAACCCATTAGATTTTGATTTTTATATACATATTATTATCTATTTAGATATATACTATATCTAGGTACATAATTAAACCAATGTATCAAAACAATTCATACATAATTTAGAACGTAGAGAGTAGAAAACTATCAGCAGTTTGTGTTCTTTACACGTTCCGTTGCTGTTAAAACCAAGATTTTACCGAGTGCGCATCCAAACCCTGATTGGATATAGTCACTCTCAATCAAGAGCACAACCACGAAGCAGATTTTCTGCTCACAAGGAAGGAACAGCGAACACAACAGCAAATCTCTCCGCACAAAGGTTTGAGAGGGCAGCAATGCTGCTTAACCGCCAATACCTAGTACCCAACGGCACCCAAGAAGAATGCTCCACCAAACCTCAACAAACACATCCAGTTTCCTCACCGGCTTCACCTATTCAAATCAAAATCATCTCTCGGGTGGTCTTTTAAAAAAAAAACTACGAGTAGAAGACCGTTTCACCTTCCCAAATGGAACCCTGTCAGCCTTTGACTTGTGCCGCTTCGCCCGCGTGCAACGCCCCTCAGATAGCCAGGATAGGAGTATTCACTTAGAGCAAGCATGAAGCATCCGAGCAGAGCAGTTAGTTCCTTTCAGAACGCGCTAAAAAAGATTAGCTGCTGATTAGGTAACCAATCTTCACCAAGAACTGCCGGTTTCGCATATATCCCGGCCTTTTTGGATCCCTGCACAGAGAGCGAGCATACCATGATGGCTCAAGCTCGCGTCGCTCTGGCTCTGTGCGCCCTGCTCCTCGTCGCCGGCGGCGTGGCACGGAGAGCCGAGGCGGTCTCGTACAACGTCGGCAACAGCGCCGGGTGGGATCTCAGCGCCGACTTGCCGTCGTGGGCCAACGGCAAAACCTTCTACGTCGGCGATGTTCTAGGTACGAACCTTGGCTGGCAACATCATCATCCTCTGCTCTGCTGGAAACCCAAAGCAAACTTATCTGATCGTGCGAGACGCATCCACGTGTGTCTGACATTTTATTACGATCCAGTGTTTCAGTACTCCAAGTACCACACCCTGGACGAGGTGGACGAGGCCGGGTTCAAGAACTGCAGCGCGGCGAACGCCGTCCTGTCCCGGAGCGACGGCAACACGACGGTGCTGCTGACGGCGCCCGGCGACCGCTACTTCATCTGCGGCAACCAGCTGCACTGCCTGGGCGGGATGCAGCTGCACGTGCTCGTCAACCAGCCGGGGGGGAGGAGCTCCTGCGCCGGAGGCCTCGCAGCCGCAGGCCCCGCCGCAGACGGGCTCCGGGGCCGTACTTGGGCCCAGCACCGACGACGACGCGGGCATCCCCTATCTCGTGCTCAGCGGGTCCCACCGAGCTACGGTGGGGCCCTTGATGGTGACGTGTCTGTTTGTCGCCGCAGCTCTGCTTGTATGAGGATCGTGGAAGAGGTGTTTCGATTTTTATACTGATGACTGATCGCGGTTCGCAAGCGCGACATGCGACTCAAGTGACACGAGTTCTCGATTTCGCCCTCTTAAGGCTTTGCTTGTTTAGGAAAAAATACCTGACAACACAACAATCTTGACCCTCGATTTCGAATATTTGGTGGAGCCTAGCAAGTTGCGGAATAATATATTTACGACGCCTTCGAAAATATGCTAAATAAGCCATAACACCCTATCCTCCTGCTTGCCGCCTCCAGGGTTCCACTGAGGCGACGGACAAGAGGAACCTGCGGGCGGTCGGTGAACGCCTGCTCGCGGCGGGCCCTGGCGTCCTCGGCGGCACCGAACTGAGCCATTGTGGAAGCTGTCGCGCGCCGCCACGAACGCCTTTTTGGTGGTGTTGTAGTGCCTAGTTTTCCGGACGAAGTCGTCCAGCGCGATTGCCTTCGTCAGAGCGGTAGCGCCTATGCTATGGCCTATGGGCCTCCTTGGCGATTGTTGGCCTCCCTGCTGGTCTGAGCCGTATCTGGGGCCGCACGGGCTGCACCTTCGACGTGTCCAGGAACAGGACCACGCGGGCTCATCGGGACGTTTGGCGCGCTCGCCTCCGACTGGGGGGGACTTCTACCGTTTCTATGACGTCAACCTAGTGGACGGTTTCGACCTCCCCGTGACGGTGAACCTAGTGAACACTCGCGACAACTGCAACGCGGCGGGCTGCAACGGCGACCTGGCGGAAGATGTGGCCGCCAGAGCTCGCCGTGAGCGTGGAGTCGTGGACGCAGGGCGGGAGCCAGGCGACGTGCCGAACCCCTCCATTTGCGAAACCGACGCGTTACATTTAACTTGTACGGCATATAGACACGAGAAGGGCGCCTGTTTTTTTCCCCTGGGTCCGTTCGTCGTACCACGATGGCTTTCGTTACTATGCCCACCGGAAAAACGTCCGGCACGCACTGCTCGGTAAGTCGGTAGGGCTGGTGGTGTCATTCATTTGTCAAGGACGGACAAGGACAGCTGCTGGCGTATCACTTCCGACCTTCACTCCTCCAGCCCCGATGTCGGCCTCTTTAATCAGAGAGCGAACGCATGGCGTTTTCACTTTTCAGCAACTTCTCGTCGGCGTCCATGGTTAAGAAGGATCAATTTGAGGCCATGGGTGACCCGAGGCCATAATAATCCCTGCTGCTTCCTTGGACTTGAGCCAGCGCCGGGGCGAACGGCCGGGACGTAGATGAACCGCATGGGCCACTTGGGAGGATCGGGGCAGGCTGCTGGCCGGTGGCCGCATAGGCAAGGCAACCAACCAACCGCGTGAAAAGCCAAACCGCGCACACGGCGCCAACAGGACCTGGGTCGGGGCCGGCGAGCATGGCATTGGCAGACGAGACACGAGGCTAGTACTCCGTACGCCTCGTCATCGGCGGCAGGTGGCTCGGGGACCAGCGGCCCCAACGACGATCACACCACACGCACAGTACGTGCTGCCTGTACGTGGATCCGTCGATCCCCAGTCGTCCCAGCTGGCAGCCGCTCATGGTTCACCACAGACATTACGACGATGGTCGGTCGATGCCCTCTCACCACCAGGCCAGCAGCCAGCGCCAACAGACGACCGACCGGCCGGGCGACCGGCGCATGTTTCGCCGGGACCCCACGCGCGTTCCACGGTCCTGTGCGGCGTTCCTGCGACAGAGCCGAATGTTCACGGTGCAAGCCTAAAAGTCTCCGCGGCATGCCTGGTGCCCGGCCGCGAGGCTGCGACTGCCAGGCTGCCACGGCGCACTGCCAGTGGCAGGCTACCTCATTGCTCTGGTCCCCCACTCGGCCCTCGTCTCCTCCCGAGTTCGTCAATCGACGGATGCCTTTGCCGATGCTGTCATGCTGACACTTCCCTCGGTGAAGTGCCTTTTCTCGGTGGCGTAGACGTACACGTTCCCCAAATAATTTTGTTAAAAAAAACTCCAAAGATCTTGAATATTAATTATAATACTGTTCTTATTATTTATTAAAATTGTCGGTGGCGTAAAAAGACGGAAGGAGTACACGTACTAGTGGAGGCTGGAGTGCTAGTGTCCGGCATGCGCAACAAATGTCAAATGTGAACGACGGTGGGTGGCTGAATGATTTGAGAACGTATCATTGGGCTTGCTCTGTTTCGTAGCTTTTGGGAGCAGCGGAACGCGCGGCCACGGCCCGCCCGCCCTGGCCCCCTGGCCACCCACCCCCACCGGTGGACGACGCAGCAGTGTCCTGTCCCCTACGGATCGTTGTACCGAGTTTCACATGCTTCTGCAATGGCGCATGCACGGCTGCGTTGTACGTGCGTCGCGTTTCATGTCACTTCTGTCGGTAACGCTAGAACTTCCTGCCTTCCCTCACAAGAAAAAAAAAAAAAAAAAAAAAAGAAGTGTCGGCAAGAGACGTACTGGATCTACCTGACATACTGTTACAGTAGATCACAGAAACTTCTTATTCGTCTTCGCCTGCATCATTAGTCGATGATCTAACTACGCATCTTCACGTCCGTTTACGTGACAGCAAGCGTACAAAAACGCAGCATCGAGAGGAGAAGCGTTTTACTTTACTAGCGACAAGGCACAGAGATTGATGCGTGTCACGCATAAGAGTAAAATGCACAAGAAAGCAGCAGGCAGTCCAATCCGTCATCCATACATGAACAGAAATAAATTATCAATGTGTTGTACAGCAAGAATTCGTGCATCCATAAAACACCAACAGCAGAATGAGCAACGGTACGGGCGTATAACGGTAAACGCAGCTCTGCTTAAAACAAGACGACGAGCCCGGCGGCCACCAGGGACGACACCAGAGCGGCGGCGGCAACGCCGGTGCGCGAGCTCGGCGCCGACGACTCATCCTGAGCGAACGCGGGGCCCGGGGCCAGCGACGGGGTCACCGACACCGAGCTGAACGGCGCCAGTGCAGGGGCCAGCTCCGGCGCCAGCGTGGGCGACGGGGCCGGGGCTTCTGTCGGCGATGGCGTCGGGGCTTCTGTCGGCGACGGGGTCGGGGCGAAGCTTGGAGCCGGAGACACGGGAGCCGGCGCGGGAGCCATGGCCGGTGGGAGGGTGGGAGGCAGGACCGGGGCAGCGAGAAGTGGCGTCGGAGCCATTGCCAGAGGGGAGCGTGGCCGGGGCAAACGCCACTGGTGGCATTGCCATGGGCGGGGAGGCGAGTGGAGGCAGTGTCGCCGGAGGTAGCGTGGCGGGAGGGGTAGCAAAGAAAGGTGGCGCGGCAGCTAGTGGCGGGGAGGCAACAGGTGCCAACGTGGCAGCCAGCTGCGGGGAGGCGGCTGTGGTCGGCGGCGCGGCGGAGGCCTGTGACGGCGAGGTGGCGGCGGATGTCTGTGGTGCGAAGGCAGAGGCCTGTGGCGCCGCGGCGGAGACCTGCGGCGCGGAGGCTGCTGTCGTCGGCGCCGCGGCCGAGACCTGTGGCGCGGAGGCTGCTGTTGTCGGTGCCGCGGCCCAGGCCTGGGGCGCCGACGCGGCGACTGCTGTCGGCGGCTGTGCAGAGGCCTGCGGGGCCGCGGCCGCCGTTGTCGGTGCCGCGACAGAAGCCTGTGGCGCCGAGACCGCCGTTGTCGGTGCGGCGACAGAGGCCTGCGGCGCCGAGGCGCTGACCGGAGCAGCCATGGACGCGGACGGCGACGAGGCCGGCGACTGCGCGGCGCAGGAGACGACGAGGAGCGAGAGCAGTAGCGGGAGCAGAGCCATTGCCATCCGCTCGATCCCTCCCGAACCCGAACTCGTTCTCCTTCTGGCTCCCTCTTGTCTTCTCGATCGACACAGATCCGCGGGCGTTCTTTTCCTAGTTTCCTCCCTGTTGCGGTGTTGCCCCGCCTCTGTGTTTCCGACGCGAGCAGTGGAGTGCTTCAGTGAGAGAGCTCCAGTGACGATGCGCCGCTTTATATAGCGCGCTCTGCTGATCGTGCGTGTAAAACTGAACGCTGGACTGACAGTGAAGGCCCGATCGACAGGGAAGGAAAGGGGGAAAAAAAAAGGCCATCGTCTGTACAGGTTACAGCTCAGTGTGTGGGGGCAGTTTCTGATGATGATGATGATGTAGCCATGTAGGACAGTGATTTCGTACGTGCACGCGGCGCGTATCGGTTTGGTTCGCTACGAGGGATAGTTATCATCCAGCCATGCATGCGTATACGTACAGATTTCGTAGACAAAACGCACCTTTCAGTACACATGCGCCGGTCGAGATGATCTACGTGAGTTGTGGTCGCATTTTTAGTTAATTTGTACTACTACCAAATACAGTATCTTCTTTGTTAAACATGACTAACAATGTACGTACATTAATTGTTTGCCAATAGGGACACCGTACCGGAGGTGAAGAATTGTGTGAAACGGATTATCCTCTGAAAGTTTGAATGATGCGTGCACTTCCACTTATATACTGTTCACCGTTACTCAGAGCCGAAAGCAACCACAATGCAATCAGACCCAGTACGTACACCGTCCTGTTCTTTTCTTTCTGATGGTACACGCATTTGTCACCGGAGAAGTAAAAGGGCAGTACACATATACCCACCTCACCGCTGTCCTTCTTAGTTTGAGCTCAGTAACTGCATGCGGGCCGGTCGGGAAAAAAGTCGGTCAGTTAAATTAATTAGCTACGCCGATGGTAGTGCCAGATCGAGTCCTTACAGGGTACAGGCTACAGAGATTGAATTTAACCTTGTCTAACCACTGGGGGCCTCCTCCTACCGGCCGTTCTTGCACGGCTCGGCTTGTACCTGAAAGGGACTGGCAAACCAGACCGTGGCTCCACGGACAGCCTGGATCGGCAGCTCCTCGTTTCGGTCGTCACGCTTGGGCTCACCTCGATTCATATCTGCGGTACGAAGTACAATGATTAGCCGCGCATTAGTGCTTAGTGCACCGCCGCCGCGCGCGAGCCTCGATCGATCGCGGATGGTGCGTGGTTGGTTTTCTTTTCTCGCTCATCAGCCTTTATTTAGATTTGCCCTTTTGATGCCTGTAGGTGTAAGCTGCAGTGTGTAAAATATGGAGATGCCGAGCTATAGGGGGGCACTGATCTCTTGCATGCATTGCAAGGAAAGCAAAGCCACTAATCATATCCTCTCCTAGCTACCCCGTTGTGATCATTAGCCGCCTGTGACGGCATACTGTATATGCCGACGTCGCCTCCGAAGATCGGTCAATTATTCCCGACCTCGCATGAAATTAAAGGAGTGCCGATTAATTGATCGTCCGGCGAGACACGTCGCTGATGTCCGAACGCAACCGCACAACGCTCGTACGTGGCGCGCATGGTTGGAACTTGGAAGCAACAGTTCAGAAAAGGAGCTTGGACTACTGCCTACTACTGGGATTGGCACTCGCATTGTCGGTGGCATGGGTCATCGCTAATCGGCCGGAATGAATACTACGCAGCTAGCTCCTCATAATTGGAGTCAAGCAATAATAAAACGGTGTCCCTTTTTCAGGACCAGTCGAACCGGCGGACGCGCAGTGATCGCGCGCGCAAAAAAGCTACCCCCATCCCATCGCATTGGTACCGAGGAGAGCTGGTCGACAACGCCGGGCCAACCAACCGCCGTGCGCCATAAAAATCACCGTTCACCGGGGCGAGAGAGCATTGATGCGCGCGCGGCGGTGCCGGACACGCCCCTGCTGGCCCCCTTCACAACGGCGGCATAGTAGCAGAGGGGTTTGGTCGTCGGCGAGCGGCTGGCTAGGACGCGCGTCTTCTCGGTAGGTGTCAGTCTCCAGTCTCCACGACGACGACGGTCAGCGTCGGGGTTCGTCAACCTCTGGATTGATGCAGCGTCTTGGGTTCACCGTTCTGTGTGTGCTGCTGAACCCGGGCATGCACATGTCTTGTCTGTCTCACGACAATGGGAAATGCTCCTTCTTTTTTTTTTTTTTTTTTTTTTTTTTTTTTTTTTTTTTTTTGCGAAATGTAAACCTCCTCCATCTTTCATAATGTTGTATTCTAAAGGTTTTGGAAGAAAACGTAAAAAACACATGTGTTCTTATTTCAATTTTTTAACCAGCAAACAAACAACATGACTAATGGTGATTGGTTGATAAATGATAATTATGTTGGTCCCATTGGTTTCTGATTTTGGCATAGTAGACACGTAGCAGCCTTATTGCAAGAAGAAAAAAATCAGACAAGCTCGTACAATGGACTTGCGCAATGGCACGAGCCCTCCAAAAAATTATAGCTGATGTAAATTCTTCATTGTAATGCAACAAGAAAAAAAGCGTCATAACAAACTTTGAAAAGCATACAATGAAGTAAACAACACTTTCATATCTGATATAACTTTTAGTAAGGTACAAAAAAATCACGGTGTTGTACTTGTAATATGTCCCAAAATATAATGCATGGTTTGAGGTGTGGTTTTTAAGGTCTTCCATTGGCCACTAATTTCTCCCATCATTTGTGACAAAAAGTTTTGACCATTAGAAATTATTACTAAATATAAATCCATTTTAACCTTTTTTGTACAACAATTTCATATGATTAGACTAACTACTATCAGTTAAAGTAAAGATAATAAAGTTCAAATCTCAAATATCTGTGCATCTTATATTTTGGGACAAAGACAGAAATGTTTTTTTTAAAAATCATCTGGGCTATTGCACAACTTAAATGTAGGGGGCTCATTTTAAATTTTGCACCGGGGTAATGATTTTTAAAAATTATTTGGCCTATTGCACAACTTAAATGTATGTAGGGGGTCAAATTAAATTTTGCACCAGGGTAATGATTTTTAGAAATTACTAGAAAGATCAGCGCTGGCTTTGCCGCGCCCTTTTGCCGGAGCAGGCCAGCTACCCAGTCACATTGTAGGCTAATATAGCTGTTGATGAGTTATTATTCTGAACTCTTTTGATTCAACACCGATTGAGGTGGTTTGGACATGTCCAGCGGAGGCCTCCCGAGGCGCCAGTGCGTAGTGGGGTTCTGAAGCGGGCCGATAACGTAAAGAGCGGTAGAGGTCGACCTAAACCGACTTGGGACGAGGCGGTTAAGAGAGACCTTAAGGAGTGGAATATCTCCAAGGATTTAGTTTGGACAGGAGCGCTTGGAGACCCGGCAATCAACGTGCCTGAACCGTGACCTCTTTTTCGTCGTGGTGCCCTTTTGTGTCTTCCGGTTTCCCGCCTCTCTTGGGTTTCATCTCTAGCCTACCCCAACTTGCTTGGGATAAAAGGCTCTGTTGTTGTTGTTGTTGTTGTTGTTGTTTTTTGTGACAAATAGTTGAGGTATAAATAGTTGAGGATATCCCTTTCTGCATCTCAGGGACTATCAAACCAAAGAAGAAATATCTGTCGAAGCATCCTAGCGTGTTTTGAGCAAAATAGCATGATTTTAGTGATGGTAAATACGGTAAGAAGGATCTGTAATCTTCAACTTTTGGGTTAATCTGTAATAATAGAAATCCAACTGAGATGCCTATTTTCAGTTAGTATATGACCAAAGTTGGGATCTTACCAATGGGAATGCCAAACTGTGAATGTACAAGGATAACGACAGAGAACTAACATGCATTAAAATTTTAATGCTTACCAATAGAATATGTAGAGGAGATCAATGGAAACGACATTATTTAGGATATGCTGCAAACCTCTAAGTAATTTGTCAAATTTGCTAAAAAAAAATATGCCTACAATATGGTTCCCTTTGGCTAATTTCCTTGTTCTAACCATTGCCTGCTCAGTGGCAAGTGACAGCCTCATGAGATAACTGAGGTTGTCCACTTCAAGTAAAAATAGTGGTGCTATTCCTTGGATTTGTGTTTGTCTGTGTTCTCACATGAAGGGCAGCCATACTATGTAGAATTGTAGATAAGGTTTCAAACAGAAAACACAGGGTTCAGTGTAACTGAAGACTGAACATGCTTTAGCAAATTGAAAATTAGAAACCTTATGTTGCCAATAAAGATGATATTGGCTATTTGATATAAGTAGAATGAACTTACTTCCAATCAAACTGCATATATGGGCAGCCCTGCTTTGTAGATTCGTAAATATTACCATTTGGTTTCAGCATGGAGTTTGGAAAGTTGATATATTTAGAATTTGCATTATATCTGATTCC
Source organism: Chrysopogon serrulatus (assembly GCA_015844335.1). Classification (NCBI taxonomy): domain Eukaryota; kingdom Viridiplantae; phylum Streptophyta; class Magnoliopsida; order Poales; family Poaceae; genus Chrysopogon; species Chrysopogon serrulatus. The sequence continues at coordinate 24,330 of JADLZL010007097.1, read as the reverse complement.
TAAAGTTCCAAATCATTTACTAAACAGAATAGTTAAAAGAAGCTAAACAAATCTAAATATTGGTGTTGATTTCAATTGGCATGGATCACGCTTAAGAACTGTGGCGTTTCCTTTGCTGTTTGCTCAGAGGACATGGGAAAAAGGAAAGACATGGACAAATGATAGGAGCGCATACCAGGAGTTGCATAGCCGATGAGACCTAGCGTTTGCTCATTCTGTCGAACATATTGTGGGCAATGAGTCTAGCAGTTGATTCATTTCGTGCTCCAGCTACTGATCCGAGCATTTGGCCACCGCAGCATAGAGCCGTGACGCCGGAGAGGACTGAACTTGAGCATCAACACCGGAGAGGGCCAAGCTCGAGCTGCGGTGTGCCGCGGCGACGTTGAGGACGTGGGGGTGAGCCTGAGCACCGCCACTGCCATGAGGCTCATCAGGTTGGTCCACCTTTAGCGTGGATGCCCGTGTCATGGTAGTAGTGTGAATCGAGCGACAAATCCAGGAGGGAGGAGCGCGAGACAGAGCATGGCGAGCGGAATGGAGGATGGCGAGGGCGCCAGGCAGACCGAGGACGCTAACGCGTGCGCGCGCGAGAGAGAAAGGGAGAGAGAGGTCGAAGATGGGAGACGATGGTGGGCAGCAGGAGGAGGATGGCACGCGCGGCGCGGCTAGCGGACGGCGATGTCGTCGGGGCGGTAGCCGGTGCCCGGTAGGAAGAGTGGCGACAGGGAGATCAGCGCGGGTTCGCGACAATTTGCGAGAATGGCTGGGTTAGCGTATTGCGGGTAACAGACCCGTTATGGTCCCGATCGAACAGTTCACGTTGCTTGCTCGCCGAATCCTATGGTTCGCTGGTTAACGGGTGACGTGGCCCGATCCACTGCCCACGGTTCATCCTGCAGATTCGGTATTAGAAGATTTTTGCACAACTTAAATATATGTAGGGGCTCATTTTAAGATCCTGCAGATTCGGTATTAGAAAATTTGGCCTATTGCACAACTTAAATGTATGTAGGGGCTCATTTTAATTTTTGCACCAGGGTCTCAAATTTTTAGATATAATATGGCACTGAATTCAGGTGTTTGCGGGCTAAACACTGGTGCTAGAACAGAACGTTCGTGAAAAACAAAAGCCTTTCCAGGAGCTTTCGCGCATAGGGGCCCACATGTCAGCAGCGTTCTCCAAGGCACTATCCCCAACCTCACCGATTCTCACTCGCCGAGCGACACCGCGCGGGACGAGCGAGCAAGCAGAGCATGCCGCCGTCGTGCCTGGGCGCATGCAGTGGTGGCGGACTAGCCCTCTCCGCCCCCCGCTGCCGTGCCCCCTCCTACTGCAGCGTCGCGCCGCATAGGGCTTCCGTCTCGTGCTCCGCCGCCGGCGGCAAGGCGTCGCCGCGGGGAAGGACAACGTCTGGAGCGTCGATAACGACCGCGCCGCCAAGGAAGCGGTCCGGGGCCCAAAGCACCGCCGCAGGAGACGCCCCAGCGGTCGCCGCCTGCCGCCGCCGAAGAGGAAGGGGAAGGATGCGGGGTCGAGGGTTCTAGTGTCTGGAGCCATGCTTGTGGAGGTCGAGACTGTGCTCCAAACTCAGGTACTCATGCTGCATCGTCTATCGACCTGTCCAGGATGTGCTACATGATTACAGAACTAAAATTAAGGTGGATACGTGTGTTTCCAGCAGTAGTGTACTAATACCATTTTGGCGGATACGTGTCCTATTGTCCTGTGAAATCCAATCAGTTGATTAAGTTATCCACATCAACTAATAACAGTTTAAAGTGTCTTTTCGAAAAAACTAGTTTATAAAGATAGTTTATTAGACTCTATACAGTGGCTACGGCAAAGATACAAGAATTAATGGTTGGGTAGTTCGTTTGTTAAGGCATTCTAATTAATACTAGTTCTGGTAGGGTTCATATTGCGATGAATTGTTGGCATTAATCTGGGGAGAACAGCATTCTCTCACCAGATTCTAGGCTTAATAATTTAATGTTTATTATTCCTACCATACCAATTTGGTGCAACCTTCTGAAGTTGTTAGTTTTCAATCTTAGGAACCTGTCATAAAGCCATCTTGGGATACATTTGCAAGTAGTTTAAGTGGTAACTGGAAGGGTGTTGGAGCTGTCTTCTCGCCAATCACAGCAGAGATGGAGCCTGTTGGAGTTGGGAGCAAAGAAGAGTACCTTTATGACTGCTACACTCTTTCTCACATTGAGAGATCTTTTGATGGTGGTCATGGCTCTGAGATCCGAAGGAAAACAAATTGGGTCCCAATCAATCCCTTTGGTGAAGCTGAGAAGCAGATCACATCATATGACAGTGGGAGTCAAAGCATTTCCAGCGGGAAGGGAACTGCTAATTTACCTTCATATGAGTCTTTTGATCTTAACAGGAGTGCTGTGCTTGATGAAGAAACTTTTTGTATGGAGCCTGGAATTGTATTTTTTGAGGTAGGGTTCTTCTGTTTTCACCTCCATTTTGTTTTTTATGAAATCTAATGATATGGTATATGCAAAACATTCTTTATATTCATTGCTAATTGAAAACCATAGCATATTTCTTACTTTCATCAATATCTTTTACTATGTTTTGCAAAATCAGGATTCTGTCACTTTTGTTCGCCACCAGCCTACCAGGATCTTCATTTTTCAAATTGTAATTTAGTATTTCTTCTTGCAAAGCTTGAATAGTTAGATGTGCTTCTCTGTCGGAAAAAAAAGCTAGTTGTGAAGGTAGTGCCATAAAATTGTTAGAACTATTATACATTTAGACCTTGTATTATCTATGTGCATTGAGGAGCTAAATTTAGACACAAATCATTCTTCATTTTGCTTCAGTGACATTGATGCTTCACATATCCATTCGTGTTCAAGTGCTTTATTCTCTCGCCATTAATCTTCTCTTCTCTGGCTAAGTGGCTATTGTCACGCTTATGTCTTCTTTTTTTTTTGAATAATGCAGTACTTATTCCTTTGGCCATTGTGCTTACATTTTCAGGACGGATCATACTCTAGAGGTCCAGTTGATATAGCAATTGGTGAATATGATGAATCTAAATACTTCCTTTCACCAACATATAAGTTTGAGCAAGTATGTTTACTGCACTTAAGTTTACATTTTCAATTTTCGTAGACAACATGCAAAAAGTTTAGGCTTACTTGATTGATAATAATGATTTTTTCTATGTGCTAAATAGAATATGTTGCTTCCATACATGCACATATCCATATTTGAACATCTTTTCTTTGAGAAAATTACAAGACAGATGCTTTTCATTTTTCTTCTTCCTCTGTTTCACATGTGGATGCCATAACTTGGCCAGTTATGCTTTTGACTGGGCATGGACTTTTGGCTGTCCAAACAAACTACCATGAGGGACTATAGTTTTGACATAATGAAAATGGACTGGTATTGCCTACTCCAACTTGGTTGGGGCTGTAAGGCTCTGTTGTTGTAGGGGTAACTTGTATCATATTGAAACCATATTTTGCCAAAGTTCTTCCTTTGTGATGTTTTGTTTCTTACCTGTTACAGTCTTACAGAGAACAAAACCTTTTTCCTTTTGTGTGGTTCATAAAAGTATTTTTCTGATGTGCAGTAAATGTACCACTTCCAGGCAATATTATTAAGTTTTGCAATTGAATTATATACATGTATATAAAATAGCAAATTCACCAGTCATGTATTTTCTTTGTAAGAATAAGGGGGAAAAAAATCCTTCCAGACTTGGCTTACAGGGATATATTGAATTATATGTTACTAATGAACCAGTTTTTGCTGCAACTTTCAAGTTTGAACAATATTGTTTTTGGAAAGAGATAACTGTTTTTGTGTCTAGATAACTGTGATCCTTGCTTCTTGATACTTAATGCTGCATGTGGGACTAACACTCTGGTTTACCAATTGATAACTTATAACACCCATATGTATACCAGTGTCTTGTTAAAGGTTGCCACAAGAGATTGCGGATTGTGCATACAATTGAGTTTAACGAAGGAGGAGCTAACATACAAATTGTAAGGGTTGCTGTGTATGAAGAAAAATGGGCCAGCCCAGCAAATATCCATGTTGAAGAGTAAGCCTGCTTAATTACAAATTTTTCCATGTTTTGCTAATAGTTCTATATTCCAGAAAGGACAAAGAATGTTAGTAGGGATCTCAAAAGAATTCAATCAATAGAAATTTATCATGAGTTTTAGGTTTTCACTGTAGGACTATAAGGTTTCTTTGGTTTTCCAAAAGATTTCCTTTTATCCAGCAACAAAACCTTTGTGTCTATCAAATATGTCCTCCACAAGTAGCACCGAAATTTTCTTTTGTAGGTTATTGGAGACTATATTCCTTTGATTTTCCAGTTCTCCAATATGACTCCAAACTAAACTAAAATAGAAATGCAGGAATCTTTTCTAGGTACAGTTCTTCTGTATATCAATATTGAATGGTTGATTATTTATGGTTTCAAAGCCTGTTCTTGGCTCACCAGTAACTATGTGCAGACACTAACTAGAACAAGAAACTGGAAGGCCAAATATGAGCTGATGAACCATTTGACTTAATAACTCCAGAATTTTTTTATGGGAGAGACCTGAACAACCATGATTTTTTTTTTAAAAAAAGAAAAACAGAATTGTTTTATGTGGTCTGGGTGTATAAAAACTAGTTTTGAATGATATTGTATCTACAAGTTTTCTAATGAACTGCATTTATCTCCTCTGCAGTGATACACTTGTTGACCTTAAACCATTCTCTCAAAGAAGCCGGACCAAACCATCAGAACTGACAGGCTCCTGGAAAGTATACGAAGTCAGTGCAACACCAATTTTCAGTGATAAAATGCAAGAACTAGAAGGCGGTTCTCCTTTCATCTACTTGTGCATGGAGACGGTGAAGAAGAGAACCCTGCCAGAGAGTTCAGTTTTGTTTGGGGAGGAGGAGATGCTCGACATGCAGGATGTCACCATGCTTTGGTTACCTGGTGGTGTCACTGCCTTATGTTGACATCAAGGAAGACGGCATACTCTGTATCGGGGTTGGGTGGTACTCAGAAGAAGGGATCAACCTGGTGATGGAGAGAGACTATGGAACTGATGGGAGGCTCAGGGAGGTTCGGTCGAAAACTGAAGTAAAACGCCGGTGGTATCAATCAGTTCCATAGTAACCCAAAGTTTTTTTTTTTAAATTTTCTGCTTCGATTAATCTTTGTTTCTAAATAGCAGTGTAGGATCAATCAATGATATACCAACCCTGCATGTTTGACAGGATGGATGTACTTCATAGCTAAGCTGTAAAATTTTGTTGCCTCTGTAGAATGTGGATGTTCTGGTTTCATCAATAAGAAAAATAAGCCTAAAATTTTCATTTGCTGGCATGCATCTTGCTTCCAGCGTGCAGCATCATCATATTTTATGCTACAGCTATAGAATGACTCGTTCATAATGGTATATTTTGGTGACTTGCTGTGGAGTATGCTGACAGGTTTTGGGACACCCACATTGCATGTCTGCATCTGATCTAGATCTTCGCCCATTAGGTGACAAGATTGATGACCTTGATCTGTCTTTGACGTCTTTTATTCGGCTTTGATAAACTGATTTATCTCTGAACATCACATATTCTTCGGTGAAATTCAGATCTCGCGCTTCTTTTGGGTTCAAACACGGCATTGCATCCTGAAGACATTCATCTGGATATTCCCATCTGGATCCACCCAGAAACTTTAGGCATCCAAAGGCCTTGGAGACTGGCTGAAACATTTGACGTCCAAACGTCCTAGGCGTCTCAAACTGGCCCAGGTTGCCAGCCAAATGAACCAGCCAAACGCAACACAGCCGCAATAATTCGCGCCACCATCTGGAGCCAGGCCAAACTAGAAGCGCCAAGTCGCCAGCCAAACGAACCTGCTAAAACAAGGGGGGCCGCCGCGGCGCGGCGCGGCGCGTCGTGGGGACAGCCCTCGTGATCGATCCACCCGTGGGATCTCGCGCACGCCAGGATTGGAGAGCCGCGGCCTCCCTCCGCCCCCAACTAGCCATGGGTTCCCGCGCGGATCGCGGCGCTTAGACGCGGAGGAGGAGGGAGAGAGAGAGAGAGAGAGGAGAGGGAGACAGGGGGAGGGGGAGGCCGAGGAGGCGTGGTGCAGCGCGCGAGCGCGTTCGTTCGGTATGGAACAGAACGCCGGCTCGTTCCTCGCCGTGCGCCGCCTCTCCGGCGGCGCCATCCAGCACCATCGCCACCACTCTTCGCCGGGTACAAGCTTGGCGCCGTCGTTTGGTCGCGCTGTTTGCCTTTGGTGCAGAGACTCACACGGCTACGGTTTTCCACCCTTCCTTTTCCGTGCAGCTGAGGTCGTGGGCGTGTCCACGGCGTGGATCGGGAGGGGGCTTTCGTCGTGCGTCTGCGCGCAGAGGAGGGAGAGCGACGCGCGCCTCTCCTTCGATTTGAGTCCCATTCAGGTAAAAAGCTCGCTCTCATTCCGTTCTTTTGTTGCTTCTTATATCTCTTCGACACAGGGCGTTGGCAACATCTCTGTTTTTTTTTTTTTTTTTTTTTGTTCCGATCATTCTGAAATATGAATGATGATGAATCCTCCCCTGACAGTTTAGATATATGAACTGGCAATATTGTTACGGGAACTGTGTCATGTAACTGCAATGAATTCGACTGGGATGGTCTTTTCTGATTGCTTTATTTGTTCTCCAATTCATAGGACGATTAAAAATTTCTTGCTGTCATTTTGTTTCACAATGTAGTACCTTATATGTCGATGCTGGGGTTAGAGACTTTTCCTTACTTCCTTGTGGATTGATTTCTGAGAAAAGAAATTGAGATATTAAATCGTCTAAAGAGCAATGAGGATGCAAATGTATAGAGATTTTCAATCCTTGTGCTTATTTGTGATAATGGAAACATGAAGTAGTGTCATGTCATGTCATCTCATTGTAGTGTTGATGGCTTTCACACGAGGGTATCTTTCTGTGATTAAGATTGTGCGCTGTTGCCTCCATTATGTATTCAAATTCATGGGGCAATTAAAGCTCCTACATAAACAACTATGCGTTATTCTCTGTTCCAGGAAGCGTGCTTGCGTAGGTTGCAGAACCGGATAGAGGTGCAGTATGATGGTTCAAATCTAGAGCATCAGGTATGAGCTTTAGCTGATATCAGCACATTGTTAGCTTTTGCATGCAACATCATACTTGAAATCCACATTTGTTCTTTGCTACCATTTCTTCAGTGATAAACTTAGGACTTTTTCAAATTCAAGATGACTCTGGCGTGCTATAGTATGTGTTGGTATACTTAACAGTACAATTGGATGCACATCCTTGGGTTCAGGGAAGAGAGGGAGGGAGGGAAGGAGGGGGGACTAATATTTACCGCATGATTGAGGGCACTTGCATATTTCAATCCATAATTTTAATTATACACAAGTTACTTTTTTAAAAAGAGGGTAGAACTCAAATTAGCCAATTGATACAATTGTACAACAGTCATGCTTTGCTTATGAATTCTTAACATTGTCGGTAATAATATGATCACCTAAGAACTAAAAGTATCTGAATGATTTCAGCTTCATATGAGAATCTAGAGCATGTGTTCCCATCTCCCTTTCCTGAGTTCTATCTATTTTGGGTTATATTCACTGACACATATATCCATTAGAAAGCACTAGAAGCCCTTTGGCGTGCTTCTTTTCCTGGAACCGAACTTCTAGGATTAGTATCAGACCAGTGGAAGGAGATGGGATGGCAAGGGAAAGATCCATCTACAGATTTCAGGTCTTTCAATCCTTCTTCCTTCCAGCGTTCTCTTTCTCAAAAAAAAGTGCAGTTTAGCAAACCATTCATTTGATATATATTGCAGTTTAGCAAGCCATTCATTTGATATATATACTTCGAATGTGTAATCATATGTTCTGTTGGACTTACAGGGGTGGTGGTTTTATATCTTTGGAGAATTTACTGTATTTCTCTAGGAACTATCCAGTGAGTACAAATTACTTGATCCAACTGCTTGTTCACATTCCTTTCAACATTTCTGTAATGCTGGATTGTACCTCTGATATAGCGTTAATTGCTATTCATCGAGCTTGAACTCGAAAGGATCTAAAGGACTTATGGTCTACATGTGCCTTGAATTTTTCACTGAAACTCTGCCTCCATACCTCCTGTGTCCATTGAACAGCCCATGTTCCATTGATGATCTCATTAAATAGATAAAGTAGGCTGATCAATAATTCATCTTGTAGACCCTGTAAAGGTCTAAGATTTGTCCAGCTATGATGCACCATATAATCAGGAAAAAAAACAGTTGAAAAATCCAGTTACTACCACTGCATGAACTGGATATTTTCAAATTGGGCCCCCTAATTCAGCTCAGTGAGTCTTTTTCTCCGCAGAAATCCTTCCAGGAGCTCCTTTGTAAGAAGAATGGTGATAGAGCATTGTGGGAATATCCCTTTGCTGTAGCTGGTGTAAATATTACATTCATGTTAATTCAGATGCTTGATCTTCAAGCAGGTTCCTCTTCAAACTTTTCAGCATTTATTATTAAGTTGATCTGAACTATTAAACTAGTTTGGCAATCGCCATTAACAATGTGAACTACTCTGACTGATGTTAGTATCTCTGCAGCTAAGCCAACGTCATTGGTTGGAGCAGTTTTCCTAAATCTACTCTTAGGTAAGTCGTTCTTTCATTGTTACATTTGTGTTGGACTGGAATCGCACAAAACTGATATAATTTAGGCTTTTGTCCAAAAAGGCCTTTCAGCCTCCGACTTAACTGAAATAGTTAGTGCTTCTCACTAGCTAGGTCTTCAATCAGCCTAGTTAACTTGACCAGTTGCGTCTAACGAGTTTGTTTTCTTAGAAATAACTGCAGTTAAATAAGACCAGTCGAATTTGTTTTACAGCTGCTCTAAATAAACTCATAGTACGACATTACTAGCGTAATGATTAACACCCGAGTGAGAGGCTCCAGAGACCAGACATATTATTAGCTTTCAATAAAAGCTGAGTAAGTGCAATCATGTGTTCACATCTGACGGTTGTTTCCTGTTCAGAAAATGATCGAGCGTTTGACATTCTTTACTGCATAACCTTCAAACTGATGGATCAGAAATGGCTTGACATGCAAGCCAGTTACATGGATTTCAATGTACGTCTTTCCTTTCTCATATGCAATCTTTCGGACACGTTCTTTGTACCAAGCACCTTCCTTGCTGACCAAATCGGCGGAACTCACACTGCAGTCGGTTATTAAATCTACACGGCGCCAGCTCGAGAGGGAGCTGTTGCTAGAAGACATCCAGAGAATCGAGGACATGCCATCATACAGGTTTCTCACCTGCTAGCAATCGAGCTTGGTCATACCTAACATTGCCACAAGAGAGTGCAGCTCCATACACTCGAAGATGTTGCGACGTTGGAACCACGCATACCGAGCTCAGTATTGGGGGCGACCTAGGTTCGTGGAACTATGGACGTGCTGCTTTGAATTGTCGTGTTTACCAAGTACTAGTATTTGACAACGACCTCAACGCTGAGTGCCTTTTCGTTTGAACGATGTGCTATATCTTTAGTGCCATAGAACGGCAGATCCTAGCTTAGCTTTCGTTGTAAACAGGAGGATCGTGGAAAGTTGTCTGAATATGCTTTGTGGCCATCAGCATGGTAATCTTACTGCTCTCCTGGAAAAGAAAAAGGCCGATCCTAAGAATGATTAATGTCATTTGAGTTGGGCTGGGTATCTTGTATGGAGCCCAAACGGGCCCAGACGTTCCATGTTAGTTTCGGCCTAATAGCCTTATTGGGCTGGTCTTGATTAGCTTGGGATCCTGTATAGAGATAGTTTGCAACTGCGGACTTCAGTCTTCTTTTCCAAAGAAGAGAAGAGCTGCAGTGCAACCAAAAGGGTGTTTTTTTTTTTTAGAGCTCCGGTTTTTACCTAAAAAGAACACTATGTCACTAGTCATATGAGCCAAAACTCTTTCATGGCTTTGTGAGAGGAAGAGAGACTTACCGGCTCTGTGAGAGGAAGAGAGAGGAGAGAAGAAGAGAGACTTACCGAGTTCTAGCTTCTATAAACTGAAAACAATGCTTTTACATGTAGGAGCTGAAGCTACTAGAGCGATATACGGTACTTTTGTAGACTATTATGGGTGAAAACCGGAGCTACCGGAGGCCATACCAAACATGGCCTCACTAATCAGTATCAAAAACTTTTCCACTAGCCAGCTCTACCCTCAAAACACACTTTCCCCCTGGCTATGGCCAGCTAACATGCGTCCAAGAGGCTCGACGCTTGAGTTTCCATCTTTTTATTCAATTAATTAGTACTACTATTATTCATTCAGAATCTCAGTGGGCTATGTAGATAGTTAAAACTTGCAACCGGGGACTGCAGTCCTTTCCAAAGAAAAGAAGAGCTGCAGTGCAATCAAGGGTATTTTTAGTAGAGCTTCTAGCATTTCCGTTTTTTACCTATAAAAGCATTATATCACTGTTTATAGGAGCTAAAAACTCTCTTCTCATATGACTCCAACTGATTCTACTGGCTTTTGTGAGACGGAGAGGAAGGATAGAATTTTAGCTCCTATGAACCATACACAGTGCTTTTATAGGTAGGAGCTGGAGCTACTAGAAGCTCTACTAAACACACTCTTAGTAGCAATCCAACGTCAACAAGCTATGCGAGAAAGGAAGAGAGGATAGAGAGTTTTGGTTCCTATAAACAGCGATACACAATGTTAGTTTTTGCAAACTTTTGTGATGAGAACCGATGCTGCCCGAGGCTATACTAAACAAGGCCTCACTAATCACTATTAAACACTTTTCCACAGGCTAGCTCCACCTTCAAAACACTTTTGCCCCTAACAATGGCTAGCTAGCATGCGTCCAAGAAGCTCGACGTTTCAGTTTCCATTTTTTTTTTTTTTCTTCCCCTGGCTATGGCAAGCTAGCATGCGTCCTAGAAGCTCGACGCTTGAGTTTTCATCTTTTTATTTAATTAATTATTAATTAGTACTCCTATTAGTATTATTCATTCAGAATCTCAGTGGGCTTGATACTGTCGTGTGTCGTCCAGTACCTCCCAAGCCGTCGCGTCGGCGATCAGTGTACGCTGGCCAGATTTTTCGCTTGCTTTCGGGCAATGCCACCCAAAGCAGACCCCGCTCCCCGCCAGTCAGGAGTCGACAAGGCGAAGGGGGGAACGGATAAAATACTTGCATCAGCAAATGGCAGGCTCGATCCCGGCATCAAAGATCGGATGGGATCCTGGCATCACATCATGGTGGGCGTACCAGATCACCCGTAGTAGGGAGGCAAGGGACATAGGGCATGGAGACTTGTCATGGTCATATTTTTTTTCTTGATTTATTTAAGAATATTATGTTATGAAGAAAATATCTATATATTTTTTAAAGACCAGCAAGAGCTTTGCTGCGATTTTTGTTAGGCCAAAGAAACCAAAAACAGGGGAAAAAAAAAGAGGAAATATTCTCATGATTTAATTCATTGCTGTAAGGAACGAAGGGAGAGAGTGCTCTCTTTAATTTGTCTTGAAATGAATGCAATTCTGCTGTAGTATGGAGCGAAACTATTTTGAATTTCACCTATAATTTAATAAAAAAAGAGCCAATGTTTGACCTCAATATCCTCCTTCCAACCTAAAATAGATGATGTTTTGGTGTTCGTGCTACAAATTTAACTTGATTTTTAAAAACTATGTGCAATATTTATATCGTCAAATAAATTTATAAAAAAACTGGATCTAAAGATCTTTCTAATAATATTAATTGATGATATTTATTATTTATTAAAATTGTTGGTAGTCGTTTTTTAAAAAGCAAAAACGACCTTTTTTGGGGGAACAGGAGTACGCCTTGGTAGTCGTTTTTTAAAAACAAAAATTCTAGCTTTATCACTCGACCATGCATCGAAGCAGGATGCCAGATTCCCAATCAAACATGACACAATCCAAGGGGAACAGGAGTACGCCTGTAATTAAAGGATAAATGACTCCCCTGTTGACATTTGTCTTCCTTAAAAACCTACTAAATTCTAGCTTTATCACTGTGTACCATGCATCGAAGCAGGATGCCAGATTCCCAATCAAACATGACACAGGCAAAATCCAAGCAAGCTTTCCTAAACGGCCTAGGACTAGGAGAAGCACCTACTCGTACTGTACTCCTACTCCGATCCTACAGTCCTACTACTACCGTAGGGTAGCTAGCTGCGCACTGGCGACACGAGAGGTATCATCATCATGAGAAATCTTGGCGCTGGATTTTCTTCGGTCATCCTCCTGGCCGATACCCTATCTTTCTTTCCCAACGCAGAGTGCGCAGTCGAGCAGCAGCCGGGCAGGCAGTCGGGCAGGGCTCGGCCTCTTGTCCCGGGCCGGCCTCCCGGGGCTCGCCGGACGGACGGATACACACCTATACGGCGACCTTCCTGCGATCGTGTCACAAATGGAATAAAACCTTGGCCTACCAGGCTACTATTAGGACCGACGGATGGACAGGGACGACTGCGACGTCGTCTCATTTGGAAGTCTGTGACCCGGCGGCAAAACGCCAAACGATTCGGGTTGGACTGCAGGAGCAGGACACTGGACGTCCCCGGCGCCGCGCGGCGACCACGTGTCACAAATGGAATAAAACGACGACGACCGACGGATGGACAGGGACCGCCAAACGATTCGGGTTGGACTGCAGGAGCAGGACCTGGACGCCCCACGCGCGACCACCACGCGACGACCGGACCGGACGGCGGCGGGGGTTGCTGGAACTGCTGGACGGAACTGTGCTGAGGCCGTGGCCGGCCGGCCGGCCGGCTTCGATTTGACAACACGTCGGTCGCGCCCGGCGCGTGGAGGGCGGCGGCGGCCGGCCGGGACGGGGAGAGGGCGCGCGCGTCAGGACGGGGCAAGCCGCGTGCGCCGTGGGCGTGTGTCGGGCCGAGGCGGTGCTGTATTGTACTAGTACGTATGCAGCACTACTGCTGTTCGTTGTGTGCGGGCGTCGGGGCGTGCCGGGGTGCCCGCTTGCGTTCGTGTCCCCGGGCGAATCATGCTGTTCCTGCCGCGGCCGCGACCGGTGGTGGGGGCGCCGAAAGCCTGCGACCGGGGGCGCCCACATGGCCGCACCTACCGCCACCGGTAGTACAAAAGGCTACCCGCCTGCATGTACAGTACGCACGGCGGCGGCACACGGCCGCTGGTGATCGCTTTCCTATTCCAAGGACAAGGAGAGGTTGGTTGTGACGGCGGAGAGAGCAGGTGAGATTAGATGATCCGAGGCCATATTAGCCGTGGTCTCTGCTCTTGCGGTTGCGGCAAAATCGCAAACGCATCATGGCGCACGATAATCTTCTGGCCGTAGATAGTCAGCCCCACGCGGGCCGAGTGAAGAAACACTGAAACAGTGCCCGCGCGCGATACCTCAGATGGCAAAAAAAAATCAGCCGAGTGAAGAAACATGCTTGAGCCCAGAGCCTCTCTCTCACAGAGCCGAAATACCCGATGATCGATGCCCGATGCTCCAAGGAGAAAAGAGCATGGCCAAAGGGCCAAATCACCATGATAGGAGAGAGAGGGAGGGGATGGGCCGGGGCGGCGCGCCATGATAGTCTGACCTTAGGCCGGTCGAGCGTGGATAAACGAGCGGTGGAACCTGGAAAGGCGATTTGGAGGCATTCGAATGGCTCATCATTTTCCAGCCCAGAGATTACTGTATTTGTACGTGCGGACGCATCAGACGAAGGCGACACGATCCAAACATCCTTATCTTATCAGGTACGTCGTCCAAAATCTCCTATGTACAGTAGATATGAAGGTAATAATTTTCGTTTCCTTAAACAGTTATGCTGTTGCTTAAACAACAGTTATGCTGGTACTATTTTTGTTAGCAATGTATTAAATCAAATTTTCTCCTAGTCTAAATTCACAAAAAATCACACATATAGATGATATATTAATAATACACAACTTTATAAAATATCTGGTCTAAACTCGACCTTATTTGTTAGATTTAAAAACAACAATTTCTATCAAATCTCTGTTGGACGGTGGATACACCTGAGCAAACGGTGGTGCCGGCGCCGTGTCTACCTGAGCAATGATGACCATTTTGCCGAGGGCAGCAAGATGACCAATGACTCTGAACGCAACGACTAGCGGCCGGATAAAACTGTCCGCCCGTCCGATCCGGCCACGAATACTGCTCGTTGCGGGCAACGACACTGCTACCTGCTAGCTACCTAGGCTAGCTAGCTAGCTGCCTTTGGCTGTCCCCTACTGCTAGCACCCCCTTTGTTTGGCTGCTCGTAGTCTGTAGTAGTAGACTCCCAGCTAGTACACAGTACACACCGCCCGTTTGCCCTTATTAAATTCCGTCAGTATGTTGTCCCTAGGCAAAAATGCTCATAGCTGGATTTTTGGCTTTGAAGCCTGAGGCCAAAGTTCGAATCCCTTTGCATGCGCTTTTTTTTTTGCTTTTGCTTGGGTCAGCGAGGGGGGCAGGTGTCCAACCCCAACCAAACAACGACAGGCTTTGATTTTACCTCAAAACGACAGGCTTGGCAAGTCACATTGTGGCAAATACTTAAACTTAGGTGTGGCAAAATGTGGCTGGGACCAAACGGGCCCTTCACCTCCGAAGTCCCATGTGCTCCCTGCTCCTTTCTAGGAACACGTTGGTAGTACGAGTGCCATTGCAAATTTGCAATAACAGGTGCCAACGGAACAGATCTTCCGATCCGCAGACTTCCTTCATCACGAACTGTCAGCGCATCACTGCACTTGGATCTCCAGCTCAATCACTCTGATCATCAGTTCATCATAGGGCAATCCGGCAAAAACTTGCGTTGGAGTGGGACTTGGGAGGCAGGAGATCAGCAAGGCATGCAACTGTGCAAGGCAAAGGACACTGGTAGTAGTAGCTAGCAGGACAAACGGCCCGCTGGGCACGCACGCATGCATGCATGCATGCACAAGCGGCAAGGCATATGGGCTGCTTGCTGACCGTGATAGCCCTGAAGAAGAGGCTTTTTACAGCAGCTAGCTGCAACTGCAATGATAACAAAATTCCCCTCTCCCCCTGCAGCTGCCTCAGCATGCACTAATAATCTGCTGGAAACACCAGTCAGTACACAGTGTGAGTCGTGACCAGGCCACCAGCGGCGTGAGTAGTGCTTCACTTGTCTGCAACGGCACGCTGCGAGCCTGCGCGATCTAGCTCTTGGCAATGGCGTGTTAGGCCCACACTTGCCTCATCAATCAGATGAGAACGGCCTACTAGTTTTCAATCGGCGTATCATGGAACATGACCACATGTGCATTATATATATGACCACGCACAGACACAGCAGCCACTGCAGGCATATATGATTGGCACGGACGCTTAACTGCGTGCATGCATGCACGCACGGCTCATTTCCTCTCTTGTACATCGTCGGGCATGACTGACTCTGTGTAGTACATTTTTATTTAGACATGATTCTCAGGAGAGAGAAAATAATCATGTCTATATGGAGTATACAGTATCTATTATGATTCCATTATGAACAGTAACTGGCATGGACCATTGTGTCAGCAGTCAGCTGTACCATAAGTACCTACCGCTGAATGCAAAGCATGCACGTCGTAGGAGCAGAGTACGTTTACTTTTTTTTTTTTTTTTTTTAAAAAAAAAACGTGTTTGGGCAGCATGCATACTTGTTCGTTGCGTTTTTTAAATCATGAGAGCTTTATTCATTCAAATCAATATTACAATCATTGACTACCAATAACTCCTTGAGCCGCGCCTGTCAGGAATATTGTTGTCCACCATGAATGGAAAGGATCATTACAAGAAGTTAAAACAGCGCAAACTATGAGCAAAGCGAACATGACGAGGAGCAGGTTTGCGTAGCTCTCGTACCAAAAGATCTGAATGCCGCCGCCATCATTTCAGTTCAGTCGATTTACAAGTGATATGCTGTTGGTCAGCATCAGCCTTGTATAACCAAGTGCGCTTGTCTAAATATTTCGTTTACTCCGCCGATGAGAATCTGCAAGCACATTTATCGTGTTTGTGTAGCAAGCTAGGATCTGTCGATAGATATAAGATACGACAAAGATGAAGGTAATTAGCGAAAAATAGTATACGTTTTGGACACAAATGAAATGTAATGCAGGCTTTGCACATTGAGTGTGTCCAAACTTTCTTGGTTGGGATCGGAGCAGGATGCCCCACAATTATTGAGCAATTTGGAGGGAACAAAAGGTACAACTGCTGCATTCTTGTATCCTGATCCACCGTTCCAGTAGCACCCACTCGGTCCCACAAAGGAAGCCGTTAAAATTAAGCAAAAATGGATGTCCCTTATAAAAACCAGAAGTATACCCCACGTATTACGGTGAGATTTTCTTAAAATTAAATTTATTATATACATAGCATTATATATATATTTGATTATATCGATCTGGTAAAAAGTCAGTAAGCTAATAGAAGAAAAACCAATAAAATATTTGATTACATTATAAAATAATATGTGATGAAATAAATAGCATAGGTAGATCACTTGTGTATTAATAGAATCCCATTTGGATCTCATAGTCTAAAGTTTAGACACTAAATTTTATTAGATCACTTTATATTAGCACCTGAAGCTCTAGATCTAAAGTGTTGTCTAAAGTTTATTACCCAACCTCACAAAAGTCTAGAGTTTGTCTCAACTTTAGCCAACTAAACTCTAGACTAGAGAATCCAAGCAATAGACTAAAATTTTGAGACCACTCATGCAGTATAGAGTAGAATATTATTTCGCTCTACTCATCCACAATTATGAGTTTGTTTGGCATTACTTTTTTCTTATATGTTCCTTCTGAGGAGCTAGAGCATTTGAGAGAGCCATAAATCAAAGCTCCTCGCTAGTTCCCAAAACCGACTTGGGCTCAGCGTCCTCGGTGTATAGGCGCAGGGTTAGGTCGTTCGATGGGTCCCACAGTGATGTGATGGTTACTGGTATCCAACTTGCAATGTGTAGAACCGGGTGTCGATTTTATAGCTGCCTCAGCATTTATTACCACATGCTGATCCCCTCTCTATCCTCGGTCTCACTTCTGACATGCTGGGGAGAGAGAACAGAATAGGACCGGGTTCGTTGCATAGGAGCGATGTCTTTATCGAATCGAGCACGCAGTGTATAGGACTCGGTGCTATGGTGGCATTTATGAGATCGAACCGGCTAAAACACCCACACTGCGGATGCCCGAACCGGGGTGGTTGGGCAGTGATTGCCTCCCTCGGGTGGGCAGCAACAAGCTTCGCGCCACTGGGGACAAAACGTTCCAAAGTACCCGAGGGAAGGGGCAATATAAAGCGGGAGCGTTAGGCACAGAGCTCACATTCAAGTTGTGAAAGGGCACAGAGCCCAAACGTATCTCCCATCCATGCTGCCAGGTAAGATTTTGTCCGCCGCCGGGGCGGGGCCAGCGCCAACGCAGAATCGCAACAAATGACCCTGCGCTCCCCGACCCCCGGCGGACAAAAAATCTTACCTGGCAGCATGGATGGGATATTTACCAACAGAAATGGCTATCCACTGAAAAATAACTTCTCGATGGAAACTATTGTGTCGAAGTTGGAGCTAAAACCGAAATAAAAATGGAGCCACGTAAAACAGAACCTAAAGGACCTTTAAAAAAACAGGCAGGTGGCGAAGTTACTACGAGACAATTAACCTAAAATTTTTTCACCAATTCTTCTTTTTCTTCGAAAGACAGGGTTTCATTGATTTACCGTTATTATTTCACTAATTCTGTATATAGTCTATAACCATATCTAGTACTTCTAGTACTAGTACATAAAAGGCTACATTCTCTAGATGATGAATCTGCAAAGCACTACCGCTACACGATTTGAGCTACAGGAACAGGTACTGCCATCACACCACGATTTGAGCAAAAGGCTCTTTAAAGGGGTTGTCCTGTCCAGACCTCCCATCTGGTCTACCATAGTACCAAGCTTAAGCTATCTACCACTTCTTTCTTTAACCTAAAAAGACAGAAATCTTCCTCGGCATCTCCCATTCTCACTCACTCACTCGTGCCCCCAATACCACTTTGATCCATCGATCAATTGATCACCACCCCAACCCACACCTGCACGGCCGATCTTGTTATATGCGTGCATGGAGGGGAGCAGCCAGCTGTTGGAGACCTGCCTTCCTAGCCTCTACGCGCTCAGTCCATGCGCCCCTCCGCCGCCGTTGGTCCAGCACAAGCTCCTGCAGATGCCGTTGGTCCAGGAGCAGGCTGCGAATAATCATGGCCTGATGCTCTCTTCGGACCACCACCACCACGGCGGCCTCCTGTACCCGCTGCTTCTTCCCGGCATCCCGTTCTGCCCCTCCGCCGCTGCCGCCGCCGCCACCTGCGAGAAGACCACCACCAGCTTCGCGGCGCTCGATGCCGCCGGCGAGGTAAATGAAGCGCATCTGATTAAAAAAATGACTTGAGCTGGGCTGGCCCTTGATCGAAGCTTTTCTTTTTGACAACATCCTTGATCGATCCATTTAATCTTGGTTTTCGCAGGCGGGCACCTCAGCGGCGAAAGCCGCCGGCGAGATCGCTACTACCACCACCACCACAAGCAACGGCCCAAGTTCTTGCAATTGGTACGTATGACCTCATCATAACTCATCACTTGTTGGCTCTTGAACAAATAGTGGAGTAGTGGTGGTTGATCGATTGTTAGGGTTTGGACGGGGCGTCATCCACGTTGATGAACTGATTGGGAGCACGCATCTACATCTGTTGATGAGGTGGGCAGGTGGAAGGGCCCGGCGGCGGCGGCGGGGGATAAAGGAGGACGGATGAAGGTGAGGAGGAAGATGAGGGAACCGAGGTTCTGCTTCCAGACCAGGAGCGACGTGGATGTGCTGGACGACGGCTACAAGTGGAGGAAGTACGGCCAGAAGGTTGTCAAGAACAGCCTCCATCCAAGGTATATATATGCAGCAATAAATGTGTGGCGATCCTAACCCTAATGCCTCTTTCGGAAACATGAATTTTCCCCACTGCTACTATGGGAATCGAGCTGTTTTTAATAAAATTCCTAGTCTGCAAAGCTAAATATACACCACACAAACAATCCAGACTGATCAGTTCATGGGTGTCTGTAAGGTGCTCTTCCAGCTTATGCATGATCTTGTTTCCTCAATGCTAGGAAGGGCCAAGGCTTTTTGACTGCACACAAATCTACCCAATCCACATTGTTTAGGAGGGATTGTGGTGACAACCAAGGCTTAAATCATGCATGTACATGATATGGGTGAATTAATATATTACTCAACATTGTTTGGTGGCTAGCAGTGTTATCACTTTATGAGAGCTGTAATTTGTCAATTTCTGAAAGCAGCTAAACAGTGAAGGTTGAAATAATCAAACCAAGAACTTAGGTTGGGATTCATATTTTCTCATAGTTTGAGCACATATATAGTTTTTTAAAAAAAACTTTTTAGACTGGCCATATATGGAAACTTATCGCTTAATTTGTTACAAATAAAACTTACATTATTCTTTATCTGCACACAATTTTATATGCAATTATATATGGGATTCATGCATAATTCACATTTTCAAGAGAGAAGAGGGCAGTGATCACAAAGATTGATGCTTAATTAGGCGACTAGCTTCATTGACCGATCATAGGAAAGGTTGATGCCAATATGGAATATATATTGTCCAATTTGACGTGCTGTTAGGAAAAGAAATAAGTGCGCTTGGCAATATATACTTTTATTCGTGCTTACAAGGGAAAACTGTTTTGTTGAGTTTTATGACATATGCAACATATTACCATGAACCAAATAGATAGACTGAGTATTAAATTAGCTCAGTAACTTTGTCATGGCTACTAAGTTGTTTATATAATATACATGACATTAGGTGCGCTTTTTATGCATCACCAGTGATAGATGATGTACAAAAGGCAGCTCTGCTATGTTGATTTTTATATAAAAGTTTTTCTTTGTTCACCAAAAAATGCCATATGCATCCGCCAAAATGTTGGTGCAGGAGTCACACCTTTTTCCCAGAGGAGAAGAGTCACAATGGAATTCTACAAAATGAAAGGGAACTACTCTAAAATATCAGTTTAAAGGATCTATTAAAGAGATCTTTTAATTTTCTTCCTGCTTGGTCCAAGTTCTGATCATGCACCATCTACGGCATGTCAGCATGCACTAGTAAAACACATCATCATTCATGGTCTGTAGCAATAGGACACACGCATAAACATGAAAGAGTGCATATGGATGCACTGGGACAAATGCCAATTTCTCCGAACACTCAATGTGCCGTAGGAAAGGCAGGCCGGCCTGTCCATTATTGTTGGCCCGTAGTCTCTTTGAATTTTGTTCACAGGCTACATGTGTTTATTTTCTCGAACACACAGTTCAATAATATATAGGTGGAGAACAGTCGATGCTGTAGACTTCTAAGCTTTCCATAAAAGCTGGGTTTTCTCTGTCAAAAAGAAGAAAGTAGAAAGCAGTCCGATTATATGCCACTTAACGTATATAGAGGCTACATTTGTTCACTTGTAATTGTAAGTGTTTTCTTTTGGTAGAAGGTATAGAGGCTGAATCTATGCCTGACTGCCTGTTCATATATTTCGTGTCATGAGAATGCTATTCAAAAGTGCCAGAATACTCTCCAAAATCACTCATGAATATATACTTGGTTAAGATTTATCATTCTGAACAAATATTTTTTCCTGAGTTTCTCATGCATATAATTGAAGCAAATGTTTTTTAAACCAAGATTCTAGGTAATATTTAGTTGGCTTTTCATAAAACTTAAGTGGACATCCACCTTAACCTTAAATAACTTCAAAGGTCATCTGTGTCAATATTATCTACTTATGTAGGTAGGATCGAATGACATCCTTTTGGCTTGATAGCATTATAGTATTGTAAGATTCTAAGATCAAGATCATGGGGTCCTGAGACAATATTGATTGAAACTACACATATTTGGGTCCTAAAAATTGATAAGTTGTCATTATTTCTATTAGGTACCTATCATGGTGAAATTAATCACGGAGACCGAGACCATCTGTAGTGGTACTATGAAATTAGACTGCCATCACACTGAAAGAAATCTATCAGTAAACCATTACTACACCAGAATATGCACTAGATTTGACAGAAAAAAACCCTGGATATATTCAGTTTGACAACGCTTACAAGTGCTTGGGACCTTGGGTCTTCAGACTTCAGAGGCCAAAAGGAGGTCTTCCTCCAACTTGGTGCAGGAAGATCATCGGAATTGTTCCTATACAAGGGTGTTCGGCTGGTGAAATAAGCCGGCTGATAAGACAAGCCGGATATAATTTATGGTTTCAGTTTGCTGATCATCAGCCTTTTAAATTGTCATCACTTTGCATGCGTCCAGGAGCTACTACCGGTGCACCCACAGCAACTGCCGCGTGAAGAAGCGAGTGGAGAGGCTGTCGGAGGACTGCCGCATGGTGATCACCACCTACGAAGGCCGCCACACGCACTCCCCCTGCAGCGACGACGCCGACGCCGGCGCCGGCGACCACACTGGCAGCTGCGCTTTCACGTCGCTCTAGGAGATCGACGCACCGTTTGTAGAAAGCAACCAATCAATGAATCAGCAGTAGCTGCCAGGTCCATCCTATTATTCTTGTTTTACATGCATGATGCGTCAGAACACATCGATCTGCTTAAAGCCATGGACATTGCTGCTGCCATATGCATTAAGGCACAAAAAGCGACGGCCAGCAGGCCACCTTGCTGGCTGCTGCTGTAGCCTGTAGCCCTGTAGGCAGTACAAACGTTTGTAATCACCTGGTTAATTGTAGTACAAAGAAGGCAGCTCGTTGCTCATCATGCGTGCAGCTGCTAATGATTGCGAAACTGCACCACAGCAGTTGCTGCAAACCTGCAACAACGAACATGAGCTCTCAGACAACTTCCATTCACATGCACGCATGCATGTTCGTGTATATCTGACTGAATGCATCGGGAAGGTAGAACTTTGAGACTTATCCGCGGTCGGGAACACAGCAGCTTGTACATAAAAACATTACAAAAGATTACCCCTTGTCTGAAGTTCAAGATGACCCCTTGTCTGAAGTTGTTACCACAAGAAGAAATATGAGTTTCAACACGAATATCTTTATGACAGAAATAGAAAAACGTTATGGAATGATAGAAATAGAAAATGTTATGGAACTAAGTTGTTGAGAAGGATGGGTACCTTTATCGCGAACTTGAACTTATGTCAAAAAAAAAAACAGTGAAGCCCATGACGATTATACATATTTAGTGATAGAACAACTAATCATTCGGGATTGTTATTTATATCTCTTATAAAGCTTTCACTAACTATCCACATTATTTTTTCAATTATAGCCATATCATTCCACTAATATACAGTAACCTCTTAATGCAACCAACTTTGATAGGAATGGGTGTAAGAACATGTAGATGGTAGATGATCTATAACTCATATATGCAACATTCTATAACTCATATATGCAACATTTTTTTTTTAAGAGAGCAATGTACGGGGTATCTTCTAGTTTGAAAGATGGTTTAATTTGTACTGTGAAGCACAAACAAAAAAATGATTCACTTGGTCAGACCTTTTAAAAATCAAAGATGTATATCTGCAAGACAGAAGATTGACATTTATAGATGGAAGGAAAACTCATTTTTTGAAATGACAATTGGTTATATGAGATGCCTCTTTGTCAAATCTATCCTGAATTGTTCAAGATATGTGAACAATAGGATACATTTGTGTATCATATGAAATTAAATAGAGCTGCAACAGCTAACCTTCCCTAGATGACTAATGGATGATCTGAGATTGATATGGGAAAAAAGTAGTACTGAATTTTGCAAATATCCAGTTAAAAGAAGGTAGAGACATAATCAAAAGGAGGTTTGGTTGCAATGGTAACTTTTAGTGTTAAATCTGTTTATTACAATGGACTGATTGTGAATGATGCAGGTCTATATCATAAGGAAATTTGGAAAGAAAAAGTTCCAGCAAAAATCAAACCCTTTCTATGGATGATTATGATTAATGCTATTCTAGCAAAAGATAATATGATTAAAATAAAATGACCTGGTCAACCTACCTGTTACTTCTATGACCTTGATGAAACTATTTCTCACCTATTATTCCAATGTAGTAGCCAAAGTTGGGCTATTACTGATAAGTGTATTGGTGCTAGAAATGTTTCTAAATCCATTGATCAATGTTGGATGTGGTATGAAACATGATTTCTGAATGCCAAATAGTTTCATAGGGTGGGGATTGTGGCAAGCCGGCAATGTGTTGGGCAATATGGAAGAAATGAAATAAGATGTGTTTTGAAGGAAAATTATTGTGTAATCCTGTTGAGATACTGTTTGCTTGTGCGCTCATGAATTACTGGGCAAGTCTATATCTTGAGACCGACAAGGACATGCTAGTGACAGCAGTCAACACCAAGTTACAAATTGTAGCAAAGCTTCTTGTAAGAAGTCAAAGGAAGAGGGAGGGCATATGTTGGAGGATAATAACTAGAAGGACGACCATTAAGACTAGGATGGACACGTTGAAGATTTTTGTGCTACATGGGTGTCTTGGGGTGCTATGATGCTGACAATTCGTGTGATGCCATTTTATTTTTCTATGTTTTTAATGGTTGATGGACAATTTTCCATTTTCCTTTAGTATGCTTAGTGAATTGTTTGTTGTGCCGGGGGAGTCTTACATGTTTCATCTGAAGTAGATGATGGAACGTGCATGTAAGGATAGTCCTTAGATGGTTATCTGGTTGCTTTTTTTGCATTTTGTTTACTTATCCTCTGGATAATGTATTTTTGTTACACGTTAAAAAATAGGAAGTTCCTCTGTTAAAAGGAAAAAAAAAAGAAGTTTCACATTTTTTAGAACTTATTCCTAGATTTAATGGTATTGTGCTTTAAGGGTAGGCGACATTTTCCGTCAACAGCGAGGCGATGTGCTGATTATTTGTCAATCTCGAAATCTGTTGGTGCAATCTTACGAAGGTGCTCTCATAGGGGAAAAATGTTTGCATTGTATGCCTACCTTACTTGATCCAAAAATAAAGCTAGCTTTAAATTTTTTTTTCAATGAAAGCTAGTTTAAATTCCTTATTATAAAAATAAACATTGGTACCTAGCTAGATTCCGAAATTCTTTCTTCTGGATCATCGAACTACCAATGCGGAACATGACACTCTGATTGCTCTTAGCATTGTTCCACAAAAGAATGAACCATTTG
>JADLZL010007095.1:0-86896 GCA_015844335.1 Chrysopogon serrulatus | reverse complement strand
TGTGACTGAAGAGTATGAAATATAAAAGAAAAAGAAAAGAAATGACATTCACTATACTTGTGCACTATTTACATATAGTGGAATGTTTGTAGGCTTTTGCAAATTTATTTCAGTACTGTTCCATGAAATAACGCTAGGACAAGCCATTGACATCTAACAAACCTTTGCTCCAGCACTTGTCCAAGGCCAGCTGTAGAAGCTGCACCACCAACCTGAAAGGCACAGAACAGCTTAGCCCCTTTACCAAGTAACAGAGAAATATTTGTTTATTGGAAAAAGTAACCCTGATACTTTACCAGCTGAATGCTACAGAACAGCTTTCCTTTGAAGGTCAACACGACCTGCAATCAGAAGTTGCTGTTAGAGAAAAGCTTATATTTCAGGTAAGCGATATATATTAATAAAAACACTACCTGTTGAAAGAACACTACTAATAATGGCCTCTACGAGGCCAATGTTCTCAAATTTCTTTAATCTAGTGGGAAACATCTGATAGCTGTCCCACATGCCAAACCCACCATTCCCACTAGGGTAAAGACCATCACTTGTTTGCCAGGTATCCTCCAGCATGTCATCATAGTCTTGGAACCTGGGAGCATGCACAACTCGTTTAAAGCAATCATATCATATTCGAAGCATAATCACCAAAACTAAAAAAAGAAAAAAAAATCTCACCAAGATCGAGGAGGTGGAGGGTACTCTTCTGGAACAAGAACCCGTGGGTAAAGAAGCCCCATAGGAGGAACCTATTTTTCCACAACTTAAGAGTAAATTGCTGGAACATCAATTGCAACAAACCAATAGGAAGTTTAAATAGAGAGATCCATTTTGTGGTGCATGAGAGAAACAGAGGAATAGGGATGGCAAAAATTCCCTTCAAGATGGGGATCTGCTCCATTGCCCCTCCCATCCCCACCCCCTGTGTGGGCTAACAGTGTGAGGCCCCAAAATTCAGGTCAGAGCTGGGTCCAAGCTCCAAAATCACTCATCGAACTCCTGACCCCTCTACTTATTTGCAGAAAGCCCTTTTTTATTAAATGTTATATAACCTACCATCCTGGAAGCCTAGTCCTATCCCCAATCACACTGCAGCCAGAAGCAGCCACTCACTTGCCTGCCAATCCTGCCACTAGCAATTAAGAGAAGAGACAGGGGAGAGTGTGAGGCCATGGCACAGTTGTGCTGACACCAGCAAAGGCAATGCCGTTGCCAAGCAGCCCACCACATCGCTGGACATCCTCTCTCCACAGGCCACCATCCAGATCGACCCCAGCTACTAGCTTGTTGTTGGCTACAGCAGCTGCTACACCTCTGATCAAGATCTGGCGAGCAAACAAGTCCAGCCCATAGTCACAAAAGTTTACAGGATCGATGGGGTCACGGAACGTGGTATGCTACTTGCGAGAGATTTTCACTCTTCGGATCGAAAATGAACCCATGAACCTGTATCAGGGTCAACAAACCCGGGTCGAGGGTCAAAGGCATCGAAACACGTTTCATGTGACTGGTCTGGCCAAGAGTCCAAAACCTAGATTCCGATCTCATGTCCACAACCACAACATTTGTAATATTTTAATACTCTCTAACTGCCTGCAGTGCTTTGTTCTTGTTTTTTCATCTCAAATTCATGTCAATTTGTTTATATTTACATAGTGTTGTAATATATATTTATTGTGATAAGTTTGGAGTTCAGAGAGGGGATTTTGTAGTGGGACATGCATTCCCCACAGGGACCCAATGGGAAGTGGGGATCTGGCGGGGACGGAGATAGAAATTTGCCCTGAACTGAATTTCGGGGCAGGGATCCTGTTTAAGGGGAACAGGACAGGGGACACCTCCAGACCTGCCCCACCCCTAGGATTAGAGGGAGGGAGGGCCCTTATTTTATATATGGCAGGCATGATGACAATGCTCCCTTCTGTAAGACAAACCATTTGCTGTCTAACAGCAGCAGCTAGGAAATAAAGGTAAAGTCTAAAGACCAGAAGAGGGTGTATGCGTTCAAGGAATTACATTAAGAGCTGATAGTCTTGTCTTCTGATGTCCACCAGATCTTTCATTATCATATGAATGAACAAGCGCAACTGCATCAATGCTCCCAGTCTGAAAAAGGGGAAAAAAAATTTATGTATACCTCAATTGTTTGTGAAAGCAATAGGAATGACAACAAAAGGTTAATTCAAAAAATACAATTTTTTCTTATTTTATTGATCAATCACTTTCACATAGACATGGTAGTACAGACTGATGTAGAAAAGAAAATAGATCCAGATTTAAAAGGGTAGTAAATTTCTTCAGCAAAACATGACCCACTGCTACTGGATTTCTTTCTCTGATGTGCTCACTCCATTCCAAATTGTAAATTGTTTTAGCTTCGCCCAAAGTTAAGGCCCCGTTTGGATAGTAGAAATTCAAAGGAAACATATAGGAATCGAAAAATGGAGGAAAGGAAGTGAGGATGAGTGTTTGGAACAAAGTAAACGCCAATTCCTTTCTTCCAGAATCCTGGAGCCAGATTCCCGCTTTCCAGGGAAAAAATAATCCACTTTGACAACTCATACGAGAAGAGAGAAAAGGAACAGCTAACCACACCAAGAACCTGGCCAGCCAGCTCTGTCACTGTTCCCATGGAAATACCAGCCAACTCGCATGTGAAGATATTTTGATAGTGCACTTATTTGATATTGTAGATGTTAATATATTTTCCATAAACTTGGTCATAGTTAGACAAGTTTGGCTTAGGACAAAACAAAAAGGATTTACAATTTGGAACGGAGGGAATAATACATTATAATGCATGATGCACTAAAAAATTAGCAAGCTATATCATATGATTCATCAGCCCAAGGCCCAATTACAAGGCATGTTTGGAAGATGGGGATTACTCAAGGAATTTTAGGAATTATTTTGCATTCATACTAAATCCTAGGGATTTGGATCCCAACCTACCTTTACAAAGTATGAGAAGGCCCTAAATGCCTCAATGAGGCCCTTTACTACGATTTCATTGCATATATCAGGCAATCCAATGTATTGATGAACTGGAGCAGTCAGTCAGATACAGCTCAAATACCATAAAAAGGAAGGATGGATATTAACTAGGAAAAAGAAAAGAAAAGAAAAGAAAAGAAAAGTAGAATTTGTTGGATTTCGACATGCCAGATTTACTAGTCAGCATGAATAATAGTATAATCGTGAAGCAGAGGATGCACATGGTCTTTTTCATTTGCATGTGACTGGTTTCAGATTTTCAGATGAGTTAACCAATTCAATCATAACATAATGGAATTGTGTAGAAGATTTACATGTTTATTCTCTTAACAAAATGTTCATTACTGTAACAAATACAATCTTCTATAGACGTACAACACCTCCAACTAGGAAAAATTACTTAGCTGTCACCAGTTTAAGAATGAGCAAGCTTAGAACGAGCCACTTACTTTTATTTGGCAATATGACTCTTTTATTTTGTTGAGCATTAGCAGATCTATAGGCTTGCTCACTGGATCAGTTTGGAAGTTTGGCCATGTGCGATGCCGACGTTGAACCCAAAGCAAGCATCTGGAGATATCCTACAAGCCAACAAAGGACACATTGTAGAGAAAGAAAGTGGACTGCATGGGTAGATTGGTGCTTTCAGCAGCCTAAAAGTAATTCATGCAGTTACTAAGGGTAAAGTCATAAAAAAGCTATTTACCATGGAGATGAACATATTATTTTGAAAATTAATAGAAATGCCATCCAAGAACCAAATTTATCACCAACTCAGGTGAAGACTATGAAACCATACAACTATACAACAAAAACCTTGAAATACTACTTTAATCAGAGTTAATGTAATTAAGTGATATGATATTTTAACTTCCACAGACCCATTATGCTTTAGTCAGAGTTAATGTATATCAAGTGCTATGATATTATAACTTCCCTAGACCCGCTTTCAGCATTGGGTGCATCCTTTTTTGGTGCAATCATCTGTTCCACCAAAGTATCATGTGACTATCATATTCTCTAAATGACTACGAATATTTTAAGAAGCAAAAAAAAAAAAAAAAAAAATGGTATAACAAGCACATGTGAAAAAACTAGATAAACAGGACAGACCAAACCACATATAAGTCAGAAGCAGAACAAATAAAGGACACACATTTAATAGCAAGCCATCAAAAACAAAATGAGGAAAAGACAACATAATTCTACATATAACTTGTTTGTAGTGTTCTAATGCTACACTAAGGAGGGTTGATCCTCCCCATACAAAGCTGAATGTAAAGATACCGATCAAATATACCGGACCTACAGAATTATATCACTCTGCTTTTTACAGTATGTAGACTAAGAACTACATTAGTACATTGTGTGCCAAATAGTAGTTCGTATTGTTAGGACTTCTTTAAGGAACTACAGCTACTCTTTTCTTTAATTTTTTTGTACATAGTTTTGGCACTAGAGTAACTGCAGAAGCAGATTTCTGCTGGAGGGAGCTATAAGGCAGAAACTGCTGCATCTGTAGATAATATGTTATGGATGTTTTCCTCGAAAATCCAGGAGATCATTTCATCGAGGAAGAAAAGATAGTACAAGGGGAATCCACAAACAAAGTCACACACATCAAGTTCATTCGACAAAACTGAAGATTAGATCAGTCACCCTTTGAGAATAACATGTTATGAATAGGATGATGAAATTAACAGATACATCAACACTACAATAAAATTAAAAAAAAAAAAACTAACCTAGGAGGAACTAGGTGGCATTTTATTAAGAAAAAAATAGGCACCCAAATTTGCCTCAGCAAGGACTTGAACCTAGGTGGGCTAGCTCAGCTTCCTATCAACACTACAATCACAGTATACCAAATAAAAAGATCTCCTTTGCGGACGCATAAAGTAGAAAGCAACTGTATGCACAGCAGTACATTAGAAAAGGAGGCCATATGGATAGAATGACTAAAGTAATGAAAATCTGTTGTGCAGGAGAACATACATCACCACCATATGGAAGCGCCAAAGCTGTGTGGGGCAAAGCTACTCCATCCTGTAAAACATTGGGGGAAGATGGTATGTTGATACCTAATTAGAGTTTTCAAGAAAAGATTTCCTGGAACTAAAAATAAGACCTACATTACATGCAATCAATGCAATAATTAAAAAAATACAAGGGTTATTACCTCAACACAAACTACTTGTGTAACTTGAGCGCCAATGTTGACAACACAAGCTGTAGATAAACCATTTCCAAACGCTGCAGCTAGAGCTTCCTAATAAAACATAAGATAGAATATGTTAAATCATATCTCTGGAATACTGGAAATATCTTCAGAGTTCAACAAAAGCACCAAGCAATCAATTTGTAGTTTTCTAACAAAAACAGAATAACACAACACCATATGGACCATATTTACTTAAACCTAAGTCTCAGCTTGGAAAAACGATGTAACCCTCTCCAGCATAAATTACTTAAAAATAACAAAATATTAGTGAAGTGCCACATTAACTGCACTATGCTGAATTTCTATTAAGAGCTTAATCTATCAAGTGAAGTAGTGAAAATAATTTCAGTAGTTTCACAAAAGAAACCAACAAGCTCGGAAATAATGAAATTATTATAGCACCATACAATAACAAAAGCTATCCCCATCTTGAATGAGAAGTCAAATTAACTAGGAGAAAAATGCTAAGAGATTGGATACAAAGGCAAACCTGATGTACAACTGCTGTGCTGAACCCCAAATCATGGAGGACAATAGACAGCATCTCTTTTATTTCTGGCATACATCAAGTAAATTAACTTTCTTCACCAGAAAACAGAATCAGCCTTATGAGACATAACATACACTTTGCAGTATAAGACAGCAGACAAAGTAATAAAAACAGAAAAGAAAAACAAACAGATGATAGAGACATTGAATGTCTGTGAGCTGTGACTAATTATGAATTTAACAATTTCAATGTTCCTTAACTACATGGATGATGGACATTTAAATATAAATCATTAGAAAAGGAGATCAGACAAATTGATGAGTGATGGACAACAACAATAGGATGAAGATTCACAAACTGGACAAAGGACAACGTAGGATATACCATCACAACACAAATAAAAATGTAACACCTGACAAAAGATCATGTCCCCACATATCAAAAAGCCAATAAACAAATCAGACGACAACCACATAGTATGTGAATATGTGCTTAAGAAAATAATCTATTTGAGAATTACATGTTTATCCGAACTGTATTGCTAAGGAACTATGTTATGTGGTTAACACTTGACAATCATATATTGGGAGAAAAGGTTGCTAGGATGTTGAACTGAAAGAAAACCAATACCACATTAGCTTAAGAAACATTCAAATACAAACAGAACACACCTTGTAACACAAACCAAATCAGATGATAAAAAAGACCATGAGTCCATCCTAGTCACATAAACAATGATAGTGTCTGCATTTTTCTTCATCTGTTGTTAACTCTTAAATTAACATGTAATAGATGTCTAGTAAAGCAACTCACTAAGCAATAGCATCACACAGGACAGTATTCTATGGAATGGCAAGTGATATCAGGTCACACACGAACCCAAGAAAGTGATCTTTTATGAGAAAAAAAAAATGGATAAACCTTTTGTATTTTGCATACCAAGTTTGTACCGAGACATAGATGTACTTCATAAACAGGTGAGCTCACCTTGCACCCTAAAATTCTATTGTATGAAGGGAGAAATGAAATACCTCGGTTGTCAAATGTCTCCCCAAGAACAAGAATTGCAGAATATAGACCCCTGTCTCTTGGATTGATATGCAACTTTTCTGTCAGCATCCAGTTCCAAATAGTGCGTAAATCTTCTAAAACCTGCAAATAATGTTTATAAAAGAAAATCCAGAAATATGACACATACACAAGAATGACAGGGCATTGACAAAAGTATGATGGCCAATTCAAAAGGATATCTACTTTCCTCCAGCCCTTTTTGGAGAAACATACGTCTATTGCAAGCATCCAGCTTAGGCCTTTCTAAACCGGAAATCTTTATTGTTTTGCAGCCTAGAACCCAGAGTTCTATCCATTGTCTCAAAAATAATTACACAGGCTGTGTTAAAACACTCCTCAACCATTATGAACTACCAAAAGAAACCTTGGCAAATGAACTGAAATACTCCATGATTACACGGGCTGTGTTATCAAGTACATACCAAGAGAAGCATACCACAGTTGAACTATCTTTAAAAAAAAAAAAGCATGCATTAATCTGGTTTCCTACCTGATGCAGTGAATAATTATGAGACACATTAAAATGGCCTCTCCTAATAGGACGACTCAGGCAGTATGACTCTGAAGGAGGAATTTTCAGAGCATCTTCTCCAAATATCACTTCTTTATACTTATTCTCTTTAAAGTCGTGTCCATTATCATCACCAGATGTGCTTGGTGGAGTATCTTCCTCAGCATCCTTGTATACTGACCTATCTGACCAATTCAAAGGGTTAGGCAAAACAATTATAAGAAATTACTATGTAGAATTTCCTCTTAACAAAGAATTGAACATAACTGGGTAACTATTATGACAAAAAGCAGCAGCTACAAAATTATCCCTGAAAAGTCAGGTCATCACTAACTGGGTAGGTTTTAAAACAGGTCATAATAAGAAAAATCACAATGTCCAAAATATAAACCATATCAAACGACATTGCTGTAGAACTTCCAAAAGGTAAACTAATACATAAGTGCAGTACCCTAAACATAAAAATATGCAAACAGTTAACAACTGCAACTCTGAAATGGAAAAGGAAAAAAAGGTAAGCACCACTTCAATGAATGAAGTGAAATGATCAGAGAGTACCAATTGATGTGGATGGCTTAATAATTCTCTCAGTCACATCTGTCCAAGTGAATTTAATATCATCTCTGTTTTGCTGCGAAGAAAAGCCATCAACACGTCCCATCTGAAAAGGTCAAGATAACCATATCAGCATGCAGAGATTGTGTTGCAAGATTTCTTAAACATACAAAACAAAACTGAATTTTGTGATACTGAACTATCTAATGTATCAAACATCAATTAGTCTCAAATATTTGAAGCTATGTTCCATGATTGGAAAAATAAGTTCCACAGTCCAAGATAAGTTAGAACTATATTTCATAAATGAGAAGATTTGTTATAGCCACTGAATAACACCTAATTGAACAATTGCCATAAAAAAAGTATATTCTATGCCATTGGTTTTCTGAAGTTGGGCACTCCATGTTACAATGATGGTTAGTAGCATGTCAAGTGGTTAAGGTTGAAACAGAAGACTGGTGGGAATAGAGGAAAAAAATGGTAACAGTGGCACAGCCCCAAAATGACAGTTTATGTTCTGTAAATGTGTGTTCCCCTCATCATAGATACAAGTGAGAACACATGGATTTGCATTTACATACAAACCATGTCAAAGTGTCATAATGTGCTGTACCTCTCTGAGGGACTTATCAAATTGGCTAAAAATGAACAATATATCTAGAGATCTAAGCATCATGTGGCAACTAAGACAATACAGATGAAAGGAGGAAACCACATAAGTTGTGGGAGCCACTGTAAGAACATAGGTAGAGTTCTTGGCAACTCCAACAAGGTGGTCAATGATAGTAATGGAAGTGGTAGCTAAAGTTGGAAGACTAAAATGTAAATTGATCCTACCGACAAACATCATCCAGGACTGGTGGTACCATAAATATGGTTATATGGTTAACAGAAGAGGACTGCAAAACAGCAGTGAAATGCTGGCAGAAATATCTAGGGTTCAGCCCCATCGACTTTTTAACAACAAATGGTAAATCAAAGAACATTTTATTTCAACCCAGAAAAATGAGAAAAGGAATCAGATAATTGCTTCGTATGGGATCATTTCTAGATCAATGGCTGGGCTCGTAAGGGCACCCTCAACAACAGAGTCAACTTGCTAGCTCATATGAACTTCAAAAAAAAAAAAAAAAGATAAAAAAAGAGTAACATGTGAAAGCATAGACACATTCATGATGAACCATAGAAAAGTATGTGAGCTTAGCTCTTCATGGAGAGCTACCCTATCATTCTCTCCTCCTTATTCAATAAAATATTCTATGAGCCAGCCCTTTTAACACTGTTCGAGCTGCCCAGATATTTGACAATTTCTGAGTGGCATTCAGGGCCCAAAAAGGACAGGCATGGTAAATGGAGGCTGAAAACAGGAGGTAATAATGATGGAATGGGTTGCCAACCTTTTAAAATCAATGGAATAAAAGAAATTAAAATGATTATTTAGTGGACAACCATGCAGGGGTTCTCTTTACAAATAAACTAGCATACTGTATAAAATCTTAAACTTATCTAGGTATTGTTCAACTTATAAGCAACCTAGAACATACAATCCCGTATGTATGATTGCAACTCCTGATGGCATCCATTGCACCATAAGGACTGGCCTTATATTATGACATGAGTTGATGAGGCTAAGTATCCAGGTTAAAACAGTAAATTTCTTAAAATAGACCAAACAAGTCCAAGGCTTCATCCTCCCTGCCCATTTACTGTGTAAATACAATTTTGTAACTCACTAAGAAGACTAAGAACTTCAGGGAGGCAAACCCTACCTCCAGGTGCCATTTTCCACTTAGTTCATAACAAGAAAGGTAAATGTGACTGTGCGGGTAACATGAAAAAAGGTACAGGCTTTGGGGGTAAATGCACATGGTCACAAATCACAATGCCCAGTACCTTTGGAGGAAGGGGTTGGTTCGGTGAAGGCATTTCTTCATCATCCAAAAATGGGATTTTCATCAGTGCTGCAATCTGTATGTGTAACAACTCATTAGCTACACAGCCAAACCTAGTCCAAAAGGAAAAATGTTCGGAATAATTTTCTTTTACAATATCATATGCACTCTCCCGCTCTTGATTTTGCGCTGAAGTAGCATGGCAGTTGAGCATCTGCAAACAAGTATGACTCTTGTTTACTAAAAAAAGATATTAAAATTGCAATGCACAACACTATGGGAGGGGACCTGCATACAAGCATAACTCTTATATGCATCACCTGGTCGCACACAGAGAATCTTGGTTGTTCGCCCACTTGTGGATTGATGCGTCGGGCAATGCAATGTGGTATATTGAATGGCACATCCTGACTAGCAAATCCCATTCGCACATTTCCAGATCCTATACAAGATGTGTATTTAAATGACTAGCAACCACGAATTACATTATACAGGGGAAACATACTAATGTATTGCAAGATTTTCCTTTCAGAATTCAGATATAAGCAACAACAGCATCCCACTGGCAGCAGGATAAATTGCATGTCAGGTAATATGCATCTCTTAAAAGTTCACTTTCAGTACAACAACACTAAAACATTCCTTTTAACCAGGCACGGATAAAACAATGCAAAATTCCCATCTCAACCATCAAAAGTAAAAGGTTCAGAAGTTCAGAAATTCCGAGAACATTGAAACCCAGGGGAAAAAAACTTGACCAAGGACATGGAGCGCTAGGGCTTCTGCAGGACCGAACCTGGGTTGATGACGACAAGATTGGAGCCGCGCTCGGCCATGAGCTGTGACGGAACCACCGTCTTGAGGTAGTCCTGCGGGACGGCACATAATCAAATGTCAATCGCCGCTCGATAGGGTTTCTCCGGGGTTTATGCGGCAGGAGGAACAAAACCAGATGCGGTGGGACGGAGGAGGATAAGGAAGGGACGAGGGACGTTGGCGCTTACCATCTCGGCGGAGCAGGCGCCGAAGTTCGAAACAAAGACACTGCTCCTCTTCTTCCACTAGGTGCGGGTTTGCCTGTCCACGTCTGGGCGCGGCGCCTGCGCAACAGCAGTTGGGGTCGTCGTCGCCCCGCCCACACCACGCGGTGGGAGGGGGAGAAGGAAGAAGACGGCCGCCGCCCTGCCGCAGCCCGCCCGCGCCAGGAGAGAGGAACAGGTAGGGAGCGGAGAGCAGAGAGAGAGAGGGCAGGGGATAGGGGGCGAGGGGGGAGGGGAGTCGGGAGCGATGGGTTTTTTTTTTCCTCTTTTCTCTCCCTTCAGCGAGAGAAAATTGTACTTTTACCGGCCCAAATAAGGTTCTTTGCAAAATTATTACCATCCCAGTTTATGTTTTCGTAAAAAAAAAACTAAATGCATTTGCCTCTTGTTTTCTCTACCATTTTTCCATTTTTTCATTTTTTATTTTATTTTACCTAGACAAACCAGCTAAGGTACGGATTTACCCCTGGGCAACCTCACCCAGCGCCCAGGGCTGAGAGTCCATGTGAATTAGCACAGGGGCAAATCATCTTTTCAGGTGACAGATTTTAGGAGAAATAAAGAAAATAGAGGAAAAAGGATAAATGTTAAAAAAAAAGAAGCAAATGTTTTTCTTGCTGTTTACAAGTTGTTTAGGCTGATAAAAATATAATTTTTCTGCTTCAGCGCATAGTTTTAGAAATTTGGTTGGGACGAACAGAACCATAAACTTAGAAACATGCAAAACAATTTTGCTAACTTCGTCTACAACCATATGCCATCGGGGTCCTCTGAAGTTCACAAGTATCAAGAGTCTTCAAAATTAACATCCCAGCCGTTGTTTTGAAAAAATATGAAGATTCTCATTTGCCTCTTGTTTTTTCTCTACCAAATTTCCATTTTTTGGTTGGTTTTAACATACCTAGATCAACCAGCTAAGGTACGGATTTGTTCCCTAGCCAAACTCTCACCCAGCGCCCAGGACTGAGTCCATGTGAATTGGCACAGGGGCAAATCATCTTTTCATTTGACAGATTTTAGGAGAAATAAAGAAAATAGAGGGAAAAGGGGAATGTTAAAAAAATTTGAAACAAATGTTTTTGGCTTGCCAAATTTTTTTTTTGTCCAAGATTTATTTGTCAAATTTTTGGCAGTAGAAATTTTTATGCCAAACGGGGACCACAAACTTAGAAACATGCAAAACAATTTTTTAAAAAGAAAATAATCTAAAACCATCATATCTCTATAAAAGTTTGAAGAGTTTGTCAGCTTGCCATCGAGGTCCTCTGAAGTTCACAAGTATCAAGAGCCTTCATGGGTGTTCATCGCTCCAAGTTGTCCTTGAATCGGATTGTGAGATTCTCATGTCCTCATAACTTTTCAATACTTAAATCATACCCATTGTTTGGTTGATTAAACAGAAGTTGCCATAAGCTGTCACCCCTCTTGAGGATATTGTTCTAGTAGAGGATGCATTTGATGATAAGGTAGTTGACTTATATGCATATGTGGCAATTGAAGGATCCCATTTTACTCATCGCCATTGAAGAAAGCTCGACCCATTCTATGGTTGAGGTTGAGGTTGAGGTACAAGAGCCTCGACTGACTAGGATCCACCACTTAAAGGTATCATCTTCTCTTGCTACAACTAGTAAAGGCATGGGTCTTACTTGTCTTCTTATACATCCCCCCACCACTGACCATGACAACAACACATCGATGTAAGTCCTGTGATAAATCATCGCTTTGCCGAAGTGCCCGCCTTGAGCAACGCAATGTGTTAAAGGATTTGGGCATCATTAGGGAAGATGGAAAAGTTCAATAAGGACACAATTCAAGAGTATGCAGACCATCCACAAGATTTGTTGCCATCGGAGCTCCTCAAGCCTATCACAAATTTAAGAGGTCGTGCCTTTTGGGATCTCCTGACGGGGGTTTATTTGCCTCTTCATTAGGTACTTGTACTATTTTTTCATGTGGTGAGTGGTGCTGTTGTCATAAGTTGTCTTAATCTTTGTGGCGGCAGTTTTCAGTTGTAAAACCTTATTGTTTTGCTTAGTCCGGGTTTTCTTCTTAATCTTAACTAGTATAGTGCCCGTGTTAACATCACGACTTCATTTTAAGGATGCACATAAAAACAGCAAAACAACGATATTCTTTTCATAGTTTAAGTCTCACGTATATGACCATGTATATATCTGGAATACACTCGTGCGTAACAAGGCCTAATAAAGTCATATATCGCATACTATAAATTATTTATGAATTTTTAAAATCTTTTCTCTATGGAAAACTCCCAAAATTTATTTGTAGATCTTCAAAATGTTCATGAAACTTTGTCCGTTGACAACTTTTTCATTTGAAATTATCTTTTTATGGAAAACTAACTTATTAATTTTCAAATTTGAAATTCAAATTTTGCAAATGACCTTTAATGGAGAAACACTCTAAATGAAAGTTGTACATCTCGAAAAGTTATGAAAGTTTTAATTGAATACTTTTTCATTTGAATGCGTTTGGACCCCAAAATATTGAATTTACTATCGGTTTCAATAATAGTGCCGGGGACGACACTTAAATAGGGACGGTGAGAACTTTATTTAGTAATGCACTTTAAAAATACTTTCCAAAATTGGCTAACTGGATTGATTTTCCCTTGTTGGGACTGGAGAGACGTTTTTAAAAAAGGGGCACTTTTACCCACAGGCTCGTAAGGGAAGGGACAACTTTATTTGGTCTAACAGTCCAAGAGCTCTCACGGTAATTGGATAGCTGGAAAGCAGGCTTTTCAACCAAGCCAAAAAATCGGTGTCATCACCTTGAACCAATGAATTCTCTGATTACGCCAAGTAAAAATTCGTTCATTTCAATGAAAGAGCAGGTAGCTATAACCCATTCTAATAGTATTTTTTTTATATTCAAAAATCTTATTTCCTTTGGATCGGGTCTTCTTCTTATCTTAGGATAGTCTACTTTCTGATAGTATAGGAATAGCATGTCACAGATGGGAACAACAAAATAAGTGTATTCTTTTCTAGATTAAGACATCTTCTCTATTCTTACCATGTATATATTCATATATATGCTCAACAAGGCCTGATCAAAGCCATCTTCTGCTATTCCACTTCGTTATAGATAACTGTGTACAAACAGCGTGACAGTTTCATGGAAGAAGAAAATTGTTCATTTGTTTTAGTCTTCAAAATTTCAATGACTATTTGTTCTTAAAGATGAAACGTCTGTTAATGGCATATAGTAAGTTAAAATTATTAGTTTGCTATGCAGTCTACAAAATTTACATAAATAATTAAATATCATCAGGATTGATCATAATTATTATGCTATTCCAAAGATCGTTATATCTAACTTTTTACAAAAAGCGTTTGACATTTAAATAAGAAGAGTTAGCTAAATTAAATGACTATTTGATAAAAAAGATGAAACGTATAAGTCATTAGCAGTACGTCTTGGAAGCCCATGTTGGAATTCACGATACCAATTATAATCAGCAGCTCTCTTGCTCGGTTTGTTAAAAAAAAAAAAAAAAAAAAACAGCCTGCACACACGCTGACGCGCAATCTCAGTCACACTGCTTTGTGGTTTGGTTTCAATCTCGAAAGAAAACTCCATGAGAACTTGTACTACATGCATGAAAATAGGTGCTGCTACAAGTTACAATGCCGCTCGGCGCTCTACTCTGCTCGCTACGAACGAAGCTGCTCCGTCCGGCTCTGCTCGGTTCTGCTCACGAGATGGAGTTTCTCCACCTCCGCGGCTTTCCTCGGCGCCTCTCCGGGCGCGTGGCCGTCCTGCCCCGCCCCGTCGCCGCCGGTCATCTTGGCCAGCCTGCCCAGCTTCCTCCA
Organism: Chrysopogon serrulatus; assembly: GCA_015844335.1. Classification (NCBI taxonomy): domain Eukaryota; kingdom Viridiplantae; phylum Streptophyta; class Magnoliopsida; order Poales; family Poaceae; genus Chrysopogon; species Chrysopogon serrulatus. The sequence goes on along the minus strand of JADLZL010007095.1, from coordinate 72,280 downwards.
CCCGCTGCTCCACGCCGAGGGCCCCTGCTGGCTCTGGTTCTTGCCGCCACCGCCACCGGCCTTGTTGGGCCCCGCCGCGGGCGACGGCGCGCCGCCGCGCTCCACCAGCTTGTGGAGCGCGTCCATCTCGTGCTGCAGCTCCAGGTACTTGGCCTTCATGCTCTCCAGCTCGAACTTGAGCGTGTTGATGTCCTTCTTCGCCGCCGCCCATCCTTCCTGGAACGACTGCGGCGTGCCGTCCAGCAGCTGCCGCCGCGTCGGCGGCGCCGCCACCACGGCGTCCGCCGCCTTGTTGGCCAGCAGCGCGGCGGAGGAGGAGGACGAGCTGGCCAGCGCGTTGCTGATCTTCACCTGCTCCGAGAAGAGCACCTGCACCACCACCCGCAGCGGCAGCCGCTCGTTCTGCGCCGCGTGCATGCACGCGTCCATCGACAGCTTCTGGCAGTCCATCACCCGGCACAGCCGCTTCCGCTCGTGCTCCGTCATCATCGGATGCGCCTGATGATAGATCGAAAGATGGAAGAATCAAATCAACAGGGCGTCGTCGTCGTCGTCGTCAAGATTAGAACGAACGAAGACGAAGGAATCAAATCAACAGCATACCTTGAGGTACGAGTCGACGGCGCGGTAGAGGCCGTCGTCGCAGGTGCGCGCCGACTCCGGCAGCGACTCGGCGAGCACCTGGAACTTGGTCAGGGAAAGGTTGCGGTCGCGGGACACCTCGGAGAGGTAGCTGTCCAGCAGCCGGGCGACGCGCGCCTTGGCGTTCAGCCCACCGGCGGCCGACGCCGACGCGGCGGCGGCCGTCCTGGCGCCGTAGTACTCGGGCAGCGGCGGCGGCGGCGGCTGCTGCTCCCCTACGCCGCGGCCGGGGCTGGACGACGACGCCAGCAGCTCCGTCTGCTCCTGCACCAGAAAGTGCTCGACGAGGCGCTGCACGAGGTCGACGTCGTAGGCGGTGTCGCCGCGGCCGTAGGAGGGGATGAGCAGGTCGGCCAGCACCGCCTGCTCCAGCTGCATGCCCACGCGCTTCTCCAGCTCCGTCACCAGCGCCGGCGCCGCCTTGAGCATAATGGCCAGGCGGAGCAGGCGGAGGAGGAAGCCGCACGACACGCTGTCGCGCTGCGGCGGGATGATGCTGATCAGGCTCTCCACCACCATGCGCTGCTCCCGCGCCGGCGCGCTCGCGGCCATGTCGTCCTTGCCGCCGCCGCCGCCGCCGCTGGCGATGATCATGTGGAGCCCGCCGCCGGGGACGCCTGCGCCTGAGCCCAGGGCTCGTCCAGCGCGCCGCCGTGCGGGCCGTCCTTGGTGAGGCCCGGGAGCCATTTCGACGCGTAGTGGGTGATGGACGCGCCGATGAGATCGAACCGCATGCCTGCCCAAAAAACGAGAAAAAAAAAAAGGCAACGAACAGGAAATGCGTGGTTTCAGTTAGTAGTTTCACAGATGATGATAATGTAGAGAATAAATAATCTTCTGAAACATCAATAATTCCTCTTCATCTCAAGAATCAGATTCATACACCCATCACGCTGTGTACGTAACAGGCATCACTCATCTTGATTAGCAAATGAAAGGATCCCGAGCGTTCCATTCCCACGTCTCCTGGCGATGTGGCCAGCATGTCTTGGAAAGGACGATGTGACGGCTTGTCACTCCAAAAAGGAGCGATTGGATCAAATTTCTACACTTTGGTTTTGGCAGGATTACTACTGTAACTTTTATTATCATGCAATTTCAAAAGCAGAGGATATATATGTGAATCAGTGATTTGGTAAATAAAAGGGCAAATAGCTTTAAAGCCAGGAACGTAACGGCTGGGTCACTACTGGGAGTGAACAGTGAAGAATGATTTGTCCCCATCCCCCTGGTCCCAGCTTCACTGTCGGCAACTAACGTGATTGTGCCAGTGTCTTGGCACAGCGTGAACAATGTACACTGTGCCTCACTGTTCATGACACTTCCATCATAAACTATTTTGCTTTTCTCACATGCACACAGATAAAATTGTTGTTTTCTCGACACAGGAGGAACATTGAACGGTACTAATAATCCGGGCTGCACTGCACTGCACTGCACTCATGTAGCTGCTGGACCAGTTTGTACGTGCTGCATATAGACATCCATCTATCTAATCAAGCACTGCTAGGGCTAGCTACTAATTGGAGATATATAATCAACAACTACTGCTAGTGACTTGTTAAACAGGAGAAATTAATAAAATGTACAGTACAGTAGTGTGATTAAGCTAGCGGTTGGTATTGGTAGTACCTTTGACCTTGATGGCGGTGACGACGCGCACGAAGTGGTCGATCCGGAGCACGGACACGTCCTCGAACCACCAGTCCGGCGGCGGCACGGCCTGGTGCTGCCGGCCGGGGCTGGACTCCTTGGAGTCCCCGCCGCCGCCGCCGCCGAGGTTCCACCGTGGGCTCGCCGCGCCGCCGCCACCTGCCCTGGGCGGCCTCCCACCACCACCACCACCACCAGCACCACCGCTGCCGGTGTAGGCCCATCGCACGCCGCGTGGGTTGGCGCAGGCCTTCCAGGCGATGGACTCGCTGCACCGGCGCACGATCTGCAGGTTCTCGGCCCACGGCGAGAGGCCCTCGCAGGTCTTGAGCACCACGATGGAGTCCCGCCACGACGACAGCACCACGTAGCTGAGGAACGCCTCCGTCTTGAAGATGAGGTTGCCTTCCTCCAGGTCCTCCGTCATCTCCAGGTACTCGGCGGCGCAGCGGAGCCCCGAGATGTTGCCCGCCGTCAGGTCCACCGCCATGCCGTAGCAGAACCGCGCCGCCAGCTCGAACGAGACCGCGCCGCCCGGGGCGTCGTCCAGCTCCACCACCACCACGGCCTCCGCCGTGTCGCCCGCCGCCGTCTCGTAGATGGCACGGCTCATCCGCCCGCTCCGGGAGATCATCGGGTACTGCAGGCAGCAGGTGCATGGAATGGAGTTCAACAAGCGTGTGCATGCATGCATGGAATTATTAGCTTCATCAATCGATCCATGGTCCATTTCGTGCCAGAAATATACTGTATGCATGGTTTGTTGTTGTTTCAACAGGTAGTACGATCGAAAACAAATTAGGAAATAGAGAAATCCTGTGTTTTTAGACAAAAGTGGAAACGCCGGCGCCGGGAATATTCAAGAATCATTATGTGTAAGAAGAAGATAGAGCACTGGCTACCTACCTTGTGAAGATGGAAGCTGACATCTCCAACTTTGACAAGCAAATCGCTGGGAATATCGCTGTTAACATACCTGCAGCAGCTCAAATCATTCAGAACGTAATAATGTACGGTGAATAAAATCAATTACTACTTACTAACTTACAAGAGCAAATATCACATTGAAGCTAGAATTTTATATGCATGAACTAGCTAGGTAGATATATACCAGGACTGGTCTCTGCGAACGAAGCCGTCATTCTTGAGTGCCTCTTGCCGGCCCGAGGAGGAGGAGCCGCCGACGGGGACGAGCCCACGCTCGCCGGCATGGCTCTCGCCCTCTGACTCCCACATCGCCTCCTTCCTTGAATCTACGCTCGCCTCTCGCCTTGATTGATGATGAAAAGAGCTAAGAGAGCAGCTTATATGTGTACTTCCCGTGCTATATACGAAATATATTCATGAAAAGAAAGATGGACACGCGAGCATGTTTATTACACGTATATATGGTAGCAAAGTGCACAGGCAAGTGCAATTTAAGAATCTAGATGGTTGCTTGAAAAGGAAACTGCGCTACAACCTTTGTGCAGATGATGGAGAAGCAGCAGGTACTGGTACTACTGCAGCTGTGCTGCTCTTGTCGTCCTTGCAGCTAGCTGTGTGCGTAGGACGTGCTGATTGACGACGACTGGCAGAGAGTATAGCAGAGTACCAGCAGCCAAGAAGAAGAAGAAGAAGAAGAAGAGCAACGAACGGCGATGCTGAGCTGGGTCGTTCGCTTCTACTAGGCTTTGGGGGCCGGATGGATGGGATAGGCCGGAGAGGGAGAGGGGGGTGGTGTTGGTGTTGGTGTTGGTGTTGGTGTATGGGCCGGGGCGTCCTCAAGGAGCTAGCGATCGAGAGACCACATGGGGTGTTTGCTCTCGGCGTTGGACCTAGCGCGAGAGCTAGCTTGTGTACTCTGCTCTCGGATATGGTCACTCAGCACGCTCACCACCAGCGGCAGCTGCATGCCTGCGTGCCTGCTTCTCAGTTCTCACGTCGTCGTCGTTATCTGCAGACAAATAGGTACTCAGTAGCCAGCAGAGGCCTCGGATCAGCCAGCTAGCCTCTTCCTCCCCTCCGGTATATGCGCTCCACCGCTAGTCCGTTTCGCCTCCCAAGCAATTTGCTTTGTTTTGTGGGATCATATCGATCGATCGATCCCTTGTCTCCTTCGCATTATATGGGATGGGGGCTCTCACCGTTACAGTGCCTGCGATGATTCAGTGCTAACTACCCGTACACGTGTTACGTTCAGTCGTGTGGCCGCCGGAATAAACAAGCAGGATACTTTCAATATTGAGACAAACAGGATGCCAGCAAGGAAGCGAACCACTGTGCTCGCACACTGCCCGATACTTTTACTGTTTTGCATGTGAATTCTTCTCTTTGTTCCTTACATCTTGCTTGCTTCATTTATTTGTTTCAGCGCCAACTCAGCTAGCTAATCTCCAACAATATTGAGACACCCTTATTCAGGTCTTGTCAATACAAGAAATTGGAGAATGTACAAGTACAGGTCCCTCATTTGTTAAATTTCAATAGTACTTCGGGTGCGTCCCAACTCCGGTGTTTTTGAGGTGTTTACCGTCTTTTTCTTGAGTCAATGCCATAGCTTATACTCCTATATAAACTACTCTTTCTGTCCCAAAATAAATGTTCATATCACATTTCGAAAAAGTCAATTAGTCAAGTATGACAAGATTTTTTTTAAAAAAATAGTATCGACGCCTATATCTCTAAATAGTTTTACTATAAAAACATGCGACGTGATTAATCCAGTGATGCTTTTTTGGTATCATATAAAAGTCAATACTTTTGTGATATCACGCCACCTATATTTTAGGTGTCTAAATTTTAAAATTTTAGACAACACTCTTGTACTACTAAATAGTACAAGTAAATTGTTAATTTTGTGATTTGTTTTTGTTTCATAACATATAATTTTTTTGTCCTTGTCTGACTATAGAAACAATTGTAAATTGTCATTTTTATTAGAAATTGTTAATTGCCTTTGTGCCACACATATCAGATTTTGTTAGGTTTGTTATTTTGTCTGACAAGTTATTTTTTTAAATTTTTAGAACTAAAAATTACATATTGTGCCTAGAGAAATCCCATCGATCAAAACCTGCAATTTTAATATAAAGTATATGCAATAACCGTCGCTTGGAAGAAGACTAAAATCTAGACACATAAATTTTGGCAAATTCCTTATTACATATATTTGATCAAGCTTGACATTGCTTGACTCCTCAAATTGATCAAACTTGACATTGCTTGACTCCTCGAAATCACACATGTATTTATTTTAGGACGAAGGGAGTCCTCCCCAAGTATATGCAATAACCGTTGCTTGAAAGCAAACTAAAATTCAGACGCCTGAATTTTGGCAAATCCCTTTTGATATATATTTGATCAAACTTGACATTGTTTGACTCCTTGAAATCTAACACATGCATTTATTTTAGCGCGAAGGGAGTCCTGCCCATTATATTTGTCACAACTCTCTCTCTCTCTCTCTCTCTCTCTCTCTCTCTCTCTCTCTCTCTCTCGGATATCCTTGCCTCATAATTGATTCTTGTCCGAAGTATATTAGTACACACACCATATGTGCATTTATATACTCTCTTCGTCTCTGAGTAAATCAATTTTTAAAGTCATTTTTTTTAAAAGCTTGATCAAGTTTATAGAAAAAGTATTTATCACACCAAATTAATAAATTATGAAAATATATTTCATAGTGTTTCTAGTGTATTAATTTAGTGCCATAAAATTTGACGTTCACTTGAAATAGCTCTATTCATTTAGAGACAGATGGATTATTATGTTTAGACCTGATGTTAAATGCTGCTTCTTCCTCATTTAAATTGTCCTATCTGTTTTTTCTTGTCTTCATCTTCCGTCTTATTCTTCCACCACCCTCTCTCTTCATCCCTCTTCCCTCATATTCTTGAACCGCCCTCTCTCTCTCTCTCTTCATTAAATGAAGGTCTATTAGAGGGGTTTGAGCCCCCCCCCCCCCCCCAAAAAAAAACCAAACATCCACACTGAAGCTGTCCTTGCTTATATAAAACTTACACGTGAGCCATACTAGAAAAAAGAAAATAAGAAATTCTAGAAATTCCAATGATTGTCTCAAATAATTTTGACAATAATACGCTTAATTAACCTACCTCCTATAGTGCTTTATAAAATCCATAGATTTATAGAAGTTTGTGATCAGTGGCGTAGCCAGGATTTTTATCTAGGGTTGTCCAGTTCAATATAATTTTATAAGTTTTGTTTGACACGTCAACATTTTATAAGTTTTGTTTGACACGTCAACAAACATCGTCGGTTCCTTGCTACAATACACAGAAGAGATAGAACCAATGAAACAAAATAGTGATTTTAATAAATCTTGATTCATTTTAAAAGGAATAAAAAGGGCTCCTTGCTCTAGTGCATAAAGGAGCTGAAACCAAAGCCGAACGAAGCTCTATAAAACAAGGTCTAAATGTAGCATGTCATTGTGCAAATATATAATTTAAGACACATACATTTAAAATGTATTGTAAGTATTTTTAAAGTAATAACAAATTCTAAAAATTATTTAAAATAACTTACTAATTAAATACTTATAATACAATTGCTTAAATCCTAGGGTGGTCCGTGGCCCACACGGACCACCCTTTAGCTACACCACTGTTTGTGATGCTACAAATGTGCTTACGTTCTCTGGACATACTGACATAAAAATCAATATGCCCATCGCGGTTCGTCCATTCATGTGTTATGTGCTTCACATGGTAAACACACCATTATTCATGTATACCTTGAGGTTTTTTCCGTTAATAATGATAAGTAAGTGAAATCATATATGAGTATGTAGCTATAAATTTAGGGGCCTATTTTAGGTTATTTAACAATGGCAAGTTCTGTAATTTGGGTGTAGATTTAGAGGGTTATATTTTAGATTTTCCATAATAGCACTAGTTGGCAATTTAGATGAAACTTATGGAGTTAATTTAGGTTATTTTTCATAGCCGTAAATGTTGGTAATTTGTGTACATGTTTTGAGGTTTCTTTAGATTTTAGTGCATGGGTGTATTTTTATCTATTAACATATAACAAATTCCATGAAAATTTCCATTTATATATACCACCAAGCTAAATGTAGTACCTAAAAATAATAATATATTCAAAATTCTCCCCCTCCCTTCCATACAACAGCCCTTTCAAAATTGTTGAATCTATACTAAAGGAATTTACATATTAATAACTCACTGTTATTGTTCCCCTGATTACGTAAGTCTCATGATATGTATAGTTCAAATTGTACCTTGCAATAATCCCACTCTACTTTTTTTTTTTTTTTGCTTGTGCATGGGTTGGAATGAAAAGTTGTTTACTGAAACCAATATGTAGATACTCCCTCCATTCTAAATTATATGGCATTCTAAAAATCTCAAAGAGTCAAACTTTTTAAGTTTGATCAAATTTATATAATAAAATAATAATATTTATGACATAAACTAAGTATTGTTAGATTCTTTATTAGCTATATCTTCATCGTATATCTATTTGATGTCATAAATCTTTATACTTTATTATATAATTTTAGTCAAATTTTAAAAAGTTTGACTCTCAAAATTTTTGGAATGACTTATAATTTGGGATGGAGGGAGTATGGAGATGTAAGGTTGCACCCATGAATTGCCACTCCTTTTCATTCCAGTTGAAACCCTGAAAACAAACGTTTATAATTTTATCGTGTGTGTCTACTGTCGGGCTGTAGTAGTAGGCTGTGAGGCAGCAGAGGCCACACGGCCGCCTACACCATGAACGAGGAGCAACGTAGCGCGCCGCATCGCCATTCCTGCCCCGGCGCAGGCGCCCATGATCCCGCCACATGACTACAGCGACGTGGTTCCGCACCACCACACAAACCCACACCCGTCAGCGAAACCGATGATCGGCATCGGCCTCAAATATCTGGCGAAATATGACTGATGGCAACGGGCAGAGAGAGCGCTGTATCCATATCTACCATGGCGACCGAGCTCCGGATGGAAGATTGGAGAGAAGCAGCTAGCAGCGTCCAGGCCATGGCGTGTACGCATACGGAGAGCTGTGCAGTGAATGGGCGTCGCGGTCTGGAGTGAAGTCTGCCTCCATCATGGAAAGTTCCTGTGTCTCGGCAATGATTAGATCCGGAACAGTAATTTTGTCTTTGAAGCTTTGTGGTCCTTGCAACTTAATAATCACTATGTGTTGCTACCATGCTAGTGATATCCATCTCCTTCCTGCTCCAAGTGTGGCTGCTGAATTTATCCTATTATAGGCTCATATACGCGCCCACACACACACTTATCTATGAATACATACATATACACCATGTTCTATGAGCATCTCTGAGTGGCTGGGGCTAAAATATCTTGAGATTGGCAAAGCCATGACAGGAGGATGCTTTAGTGTTTAGTTTGTCTAGAAACTCTAGCAAGCAATACCTACGAGACCAGTTACCTACTGGGGACACCGTGTAAAAATTTCATGATCATACTTGTACACGTGAGTAAGATTTTTTACATGTATCTGTATATGTTGGATATCATACCCATGGGTATCCACATCTGCGAATTAGATTATCACTAGAAAAGATGGAATTATTTATATTTTTAGCACTAATAGGTGAAACAACATTGCTTGGTACCCACACCTACAACTACTTTTTTTTTTTATCAGCACCCACAATTACTTAGCACAATACCAGCGGGTATAATAATTGCCATCCCTACGCCCTTTATCATTCCGACTGTAGCCCTTAGATACAACAAAGGAGAAGAAACACAGGAGTTAGAAGATAGACACAACGAAAAAATTTCAAAAGCTAGGTTGGACCTCACGTTAGCTTTCATCTAAAATTCCTATGGATTAAGCCTATTTTATAGGAATTGTGAGATGTTAGGATGGCCAATCCTTTATTCCAAAGGGTCTAATAAAAATTCCCATAGATTTACAATCCTAAAAATTCCTTTATGAGTCCTATATTCCAAAGAGGGCTACTAGTCATCTAAAGTTTAGTTTTAAGCCATTTATACGTGGGCTAAACTTTAGCCTAGTCCAACTAGTTGTTAGTCTCTCCCTATCATATATCCAAACAATTCATGACTAAACTTTAGTCACCTAATTAGTCATCTAAAATTTTAACTAAAATTTAGTTAGACTAACTAGTCTAGTGATCTAAATTGGCCCCAAGAAGAAGCTTTGTTTAAAATGAATGTAGTCAATCCACGAGCTGGTCATTTTGTGATTTTCTCTTTCTTTTGTTGGGCTGTTGGGCCTTTTATATTATTTTCTTTTTGTTTCTTTGTTTATTTATTAGACCTGTGTTGGGCCTTTGTGTTTACACACCTGCTGTCAGCTGGGCCACATGCTTGTCTCAATTTTTTTTCCAGTTGCAGACAGGTTGGGTGGCTCACCATGTCCAGCATCCGGTATGTTTTCTACACTGATGTCATTGTGTTGTTTTTTTCCTGAGTGCAGTCGTTGTGGGCTTTGTGCCATCTCTTGAGCGGAACGTACTCCCCGTCTAAAAAAAAGGTATTTTTTGATTTTTAAAACTGTTTTTGACCATTCAGCTTATTTAAAAATTTTATACATATTATAAAATAAATAAATCATTAATAAAATATCTTTAATAATAAAATAAATCATAAAAAGATACATGATATTTATAAAAATTTAAATAAAATGAATGATCAAACTCTATTTCTAAAAGTTTTATAATTGTGTTTTTTTTAAGACGGAGGGAGTTAACACATACCACATGAGTGGGAAAAAAATGTTTGACCCAAGCGTTCCCTGATGGACCAGTACACTGACTGATTTCAGCCTTGGCATCTTCTTGTTGAGTATCTTTGAGTTGACTATGCATGGTCACGTAGCTTTTCGCCTTGAATGGATGGATATTTTTTCTCGAATACGCAAAAGACATAATTTTTATATTAAGATCGAGAAATAGTGAAAGTTAAAATGACGCGCTAGAGGAGTGGCACACTAGGGGATAATAATACACAATCGGCTTTGCCCTCCCTAGTGGAATTAGACCGTGGGCTATTACATACTCGCTAATCATGCTACCTAGTCAACATCGGCGATCATACACGCTAGCTTGCATGTCGCCTCAGTCGCCCTTTTTTAATGGTAGGATTTGATATTAGTTTTTCTATCATTTATAATAATTATTTTGATGACATGTTTTAGTCTGTCTTTATATTCAATTTTCATTTTCTAAAGCATATATAGCCACTGGCATACATGTATGTACTACTTACATCATATGAAATGATTTTGAAAAAAAAATTAAACTAACACGTATATTATAAGATCTTCAAAAGGTTATCACAAGTGCCTTTCTGTCGACAAGAAGCATATTGTCTATCATTGAAGTGAGAACACATGCGTGATAGGTATGCGTAGATAAACAGAAACGCTTAAATCAATTGGCAGTGTCCATTTCGCAATCACAAATTCATAGGTATGCTATAATGTCGATTTAGGGTCTTTTTTTACCGGTGGTTAATTGTTAGCTACTACTCCCTCCATCCTAAACTATAAGCCATTCCAATTTTCATAAAGAATCAAAACATCTTGAGTTTGACCAAATTTATATAACAAAATAATAACATTTATGATGTCAACTAAGTATCATTAGATTCTTTATTGATTATATTTTTATAGTATACCTATTTTATGTCATAAATATTTCTAATTCTCTATAATTTTAGTCAAATTTGAAATATTTTGACTCTCCAAGAAAATTTAAAATAACTTATAATTTGGAATGGAAGGAGTAAAACTTTATTAGCCCTAGGTGATTAAAAAAAAGAGCTAACATGCATGTGAGCTAAAATTAGTCAATTCTTTGACTAGCTGTTAGCTCACAATCAGTTAACAAGAGCTAATAGTTTATTGCTAGGAATGTATGCACCATTATTAGCTATGAATCCAAAATTCCAAATAAGCACCTGCTAATTAATTAAGTGACTGATTTTTAGCTAGTCGATCAAAAGTTCAAAACCGGTGTTTATTATATACCTGGTTAAAGAATATCGATTTTATATGGCTACAATCGTTGCAACCGTTTCAAAATCAAAATATGTTGGAAGCCGTGGTCCAAATTAAATCAAACCCATTTATTTTCCAATTGCCCCAAAACCAAAATCAGGCAAAGGAGATTTACCTACGTGCCCCTCCTTGTCTAGCCTCGGTCCACACACGGCACGGTAGGGTAGCCATCACACGCGCGCTTACTTTCATTAGCAGCGACGGAGCCACTACGTACCACATGATACACGTATCGACACAGGACGATGTTAAAGTATTTGACCCGTGCTCGTTTTCTCTCCGTTCCTCGTGTCATGCATGAAAGCTACCTCTCCTGGCAGGCTCTCCTATCCTCTAACTCGTCCGCGAGGACCGACGACCCAATCACCCAAGGCCAAATGCAAAGTCTTAAAGTCTATCATCACGGCCATCTCCGTCGTCGTCGCCCACTTTTACTTTCACTCCGTCCGTTCGTATATATGCCAGTGCGTCTAGCTCGACACTCTTCCACTCTTCCTTGGTCCCAATCCCATCCCATGGCGTCTCCCGGCTCCGACGACGACGGTGTCGTTTCTGCCGCCGCCGCCGCCGCCACCGCCGCCGCTGCCGTCGTCTGCTGCATGTGCGGCGACCATGGCCTGCTGCACGAGCTGTTTCGGTGCAACATCTGCCTCCTTCGTACACAACACAGGTACGACCATCAATACTCCGATCGATATATGAGACGGCTGCTCTCGATCGGCAAGATTTATTATTTGGAGTTTTGGATGATTCTTGCGCTGACAAATGAAGGAACGCATCCGTCAGATACTGCAGCGACCTGTACCCGAGGGTGGCGGGGCCGTACGGGATCTGCAACTGGTGCCTCAGGCAGGGCGGCGCCGTCGGAGGAGGGGGTGACTCACCATCACCGGTCAAGGTGCCGTCGCCGGCGGCAGGAACCAAACGGCGGATCAACGATGATTCTCGTGGCGACGACGACCGCGATAATGATGAGAGCGCCTTCTATGGATGCTCCAGGTCAGCGTTCTCGGCGGACCCCCGGAAGCCGATCAAGAAGCCTAAGAAGGGCCGTGAAAGAGCGGCGCAGCGGCCGGAGCCACCGGTGGTGACGACGGTGTCGAAGAAAACAAGGGCGGTGCAGCCTGGGAAGCCGCGGTTCAAGGTGAAGGTGCAGCGGTACAAGCTCCTCGCGGAGGTGATCTGCTAGTCTGTAAATGGCCAGCGATGGAGGAGATTAATTAGGAGAAGAAGCCGTGGTATGTGTTAGTTGACTTGGTTACGTACCCACACACAATGAATGGTGTTGATGCATAGACTGGTGGGCAATGGTAGTTTTTGTGTTCCACTCATAAATGGAGTAACTAGCAGGCAGGGTCTAAAATGGTAGACCACTTGTCACTGCTCTACCCACAATGGCTATAGTAAAAGCTAGTAGCACTGAGTGGGCCTAGTTTCTAATGAGGGGAAAAAAAATCCACCAGCCATAAATACGGTGTACACTCTCCGTCCCCAAAGTATATAAAAATAAATGTTGTTTTAGTTTATCTTGAGTCAAATTATTTTAAATTTAATATCCTGTGGCTCGAGTGGTTCGGTCTTCAGGTGTGGGAAGGCCTAGTTAAGAGTTTGAATCCCAGCTGCTGCGGGCACAACTATGATTTTTGCATTTTGTACAGAAAAAACTCTAAAACTCTCTCACCTGTCCCATGTTTTCAAAGCACAGGTTTGTGGTACTGCCCCCACTCACAGGGTAACAGGCTCTTATGAGGGTAAGGTATGGGGTTCGGAGGCTTTCTCGGCCTACGTGAAAGGTCCTTCTACCTTAAGCGTAAAGTTGTGGGGGCTATCTGCCCATCGCAAACCGAGCTTTTTATATAAACATTATTAAAAAAATATATTCGATGTCTACTACTAGCCATTTTTAACTGATTTTGGTTGGTAGACAAGCAGAATGACTGGACTAGAATGGCCATCAAAATCAGGCGAAACTAGTCCATGGAGCGGAGCTATTATATATATTATAACTATTTAGTCTCATAATATTGATGTTTTTTTATAGTGTTGATCAAATTTAAATGATTCTATACAGAATAAATTTAGATCATCGGTTATTTTAAAATGGAGGGTACCTATATGAGGGAGAAGGATGAGAGGAGACGAAGACGGAGCAGAGCCATTATATATATTATAGTGGAGCGCTTATAATTGGGCTTGCCTCAGCTTATAATTAGGCTTGCCTCAATATGGACATAAGTGTCTGGCAAGTCACTGAACCATATGAATATATCTTGTGTCATCTCTATCATGTGGTATTGGTCTTCCTACATGTACTGAGAGGAGATTTATTTAGGCAGTTGTCACTGAAAATGCTAAGAATATTTATAGTGTCTAAACCGATTGTTTCTGAAAATCTTTTTAAGTAGGGAGAGTTAACTTCCCGTAAAAACTTGTGCAAACTATGGCAAAAGGTTGTCTAAATTTATCAAAAAAAATCACATGTAGATGATATGATGATACATAATCTTTAAAATATCTTGTCCATACTCGACTTCGTTTGTTAGATATAAAAATAACAAACTTTTAATAAATCATTTGGACAAATTTCTGAAATTTATTATTTTTATATCTCACAAACGAAGTCGAGTTTGGACAAGATATTTTGCAAGATTATGTATCATCATATCATCTATATGTGTGATTTTTTTGGTAAATTTAGATAACTTTTTACTGTAGTTTGCATAGATTTTTGGGAAGTTAGTTTGCAGACCGCATAATGCTAAATATGTATACTATTTAGCGTGTCATCATCTAGCGAAATCATGTACAGGACGAAAAATATGTGAGTAGCTGGGGGCGGCTGTAAGTAACATGCAAATAAACAGTGGCAGAAGTTAATCGATCGATTTAATTCTTTTTTTAGACGCGATTATATTGACTTGGAACCCAAAAGTTAAACATTGCACTGAATTTTGCATAAAAAAATTAATTCCATCAACTGGTTGACTCGAATGCCCACGAGTTCTCCCTGCGAACCTCCTCCTCCTCTTCTTTGGTGTAGTCGTTGACGATGCCGAACGTCTTGCGGATCTCGTCAATTGTCCTTCCCTTCAGCTTATCCGCCACCGCCTTGCACGTCAGGTCGAACAGCTTCTCGATGTGGAGGCATTCGGCCGCATGCACTCGGTCGACGAGGGTGTCGTTGTCGACGTCGACGAACTCTTCGTCGAAGCGGGCAAGGGGGTGCTCGTCGCCGGGGGCGACGAAGTCGTCGAGCTGGATGGCGGCGGCGTCGTAGTGCTTATTGACGTAGTCGAGAACGCGGGAGAGCGTGGCGGCGGCGACATCCGGGATTGAGAGCGTGATGGTACCGGCACCGGCACCGGCACCGGCGGCCGAGGACGACGCCTCGTCGATCATGCCCTTGATCGTCACCGAGGCGGCGGCGATGACCTCTTCCGACACCTTGAAGGCCTCGCCGTCCGAGCTGCGGAGGCAGACCATCTTCTTCTCCGACGCCATATCTGTATTGATCAACGCCGATCTCTCTCAATGCTACTGTAGATGCTGACTGTAGATTGGATGACCCGCGAAAAACGGAAGGGCCGGGAGAAGCAGCGGAGACGACGGATGGACGCTCGAAGCGGAAAACTAGTTGGATACGATTTGCATCTCGCGGCCACGCCCACCGCGCCATGGGCTAAACCCGTGGACGTGATGGACGGGATTTTAAATTGTGTTTGCGTAAACCATGGCCCAATGGGCTTGCTGCTCCATCATATATTGGTTTTGGTTGTTTGTCTGTCATGATTTAAATAAACAAACAGGAAGGGCCGGGTTGTTAAGCAGCGGTTTGCTAAAACCACTTGATCGATTTGGGATGTCCAACAGCTTAACAAATGATGCTCTTTGAAAGCGGAAAAACTATCGCGAATTGGATACGATTTGCATCTCGCGGCCACGCCCAAGAAAAAGGCGCCATGGGCGCCTAAACCCGCCGCCGTGGACGGGCCGAACGTGGACGGTGATTTTAAATTGCCGCCGTCGTTTGCATGCCGAACTAGGCCGCTAAACCATGGCCCAAAAATGGGCTTTGCCTTGAACGTTTTAAAGAGTTCCATTGCACGGCTCAATTTTTCAGTATACGTTCTTGTACCGTCATATATATCTTGCAATGAACAAATTAATAAATTATACTTGTGTATATGGATTTTTGACATCCATTGTAACAAAATTTTTTGTAATTAAGATGGACAGAAAGATGGAAATCGTCAACATCTTCTCAATGGAGAAGATGGTTGCTGGTGATGCTGACCCGATTGGAGTTCCTCGATCTGCATCCTAACCTGCATGTTCGAGGAACTTCCTTTTCCTAGCGACGAAGAACATAGATCAAGATATTAAGATTAGAAAAGGCCGCGGGCTATTCAGTTGGTCCGGTAGGTGATTTTTCTAATTTTACCAAGTCTAAATGACAAACTCTTGTGGGCATATATTTTAGGGGATAAATCTGAACATTTTATTACCATTGTTTACAGTTCAATCTAAACCATAGTACATATATTTTAGGATTATGGGTACACATATATACTCATACATGTCAGTTTAATTGATAAGAAAACACAGACACTCATGTCCTCGCTTATCCCTACAAGAAAACATAAAACATAGATCATTATAAAGATTATATAATAGGTGTATCATTGGGCGACGAAAATATTTTAATGCATGGATAGAAAGTTGGTTATATACGTAATTCTAGAATCTATAAACACAGACACTCATGTAGCTTATCCCTACAAGAAAACATAAAAGATTATAAAGATTATATAATAGGTGTATCATTGTCGACGAAAATATTGAAATGCATGGATACAAAGTTGCTTCTCTTCTAGAATATCTCCTGTTCGTTTGTCTTATAAGTCGGACTTATCAGCCGTTCGAATGGTATTTTATAAGCGAATATCCCGTATAAGTGCAAAAAAACCTAACCACACATGAGGAATCTCTAACAAAGTGAAGTAGTGAGGTACAGCGATAACTAGTTTTCTTCCTTTTTTCACTACGTAATACATACATGATATGTTAGCCATGTATTCCACAGCACCACCACGTTCTTAAGCTCCAACTTTTCCTCACGAACTTTTCCTCAGGATTTTTTTTCCCAGTCTGAAACAGGCAGTGGAGAGCAAAGACCATTGGCTCACTTGCTTCCAAGGAAAGTACATTAGTACCCCTCTGACTCTTGAATTCTCGAGTGCCTGGTCTTGCTAGGAGCCCGAGTCCACGGTAGCCATGGGCCCATGACGCATCCCTCATGTACTTTCTTTAGCAGCCACTGCACACGTACTACTCCCCAGTCCACACACTCAAAAGTCGCCAGCCCGTGCATGCGCGCGTGGTCTACTCGCTCGTTTTCTTCTGACCCTCGCGTCACGAAAGCGGCAGCCCTGCCGTCCGTGATGACTGATCCATGTCTGAGACACGACGGCCGCAAACGTACGCCTATATATTCAATCTATCTATCAAAAGGCCAAACTGAATCCTCCCAAATCGATCTCGAGCTAGCCCATGCTCTCTCTCTCTCCAGCTCTAACAATGACGGCGCCTCCGCTGCAGCCTTCGTCGATCTGCTGCATGTGCGGCGACCAAGGGCTGCCCGGCGAGCTCTTCCAGTGCGCCCTCTGCCTCCAGCGGCTGCAGCACAGGTACGAACACGCATCATCGACAGATCGAGTACATGGATGCGTTACTGCCTCTGCATATGTACTTGTTACAGTAATTGCGTCCGACGATTTGCCAATAACTGTCCGCCGGCCGATTTCTAAATCTTGCATGCACTGAATCACTCACTGCTGCTTACGACCATGAAGGTACTGCAGCGACCAGTACCCAAGGATGGCGGCGTACACGATATGCAACTGGTGCTTGAGAGATAACGAAGTCGGTGGAGGTTCCCGTTCGCCATCGCCGCCAGCGGCTAAGGCGCTGACGACGGCGAGGACGACAAAACAGAGGGCGTCGTCGTCAAGGCTGAACGGTTCTCGTGGCCATCGTGACAACAAGGATCGGTCCTGTGCTGGTTCTGGTGGATGCTCGAGGTCAGCGTTCCAGGCGGAGCCCCAGAAGCCGGTCAAGAAGCCCAAGAAGAGCCACGAGAGTGCGACACGGCGGCCGGCGGCAGCAACGGCAGCGAAGGGGATGGAGGTGCAGACTGGCGGCGCTAGGACGAAGCCGCCGTTCAGGGCGAAGGCGCGAGTGCAGCGGTATAAGCTACTCACAGAGGTGATCCGATGCAAATAAACAAGTAAGGAGAAGAAAACATCGATGAATATCGCTTGCAGGCCTGCGTACTTGTACCCTACTTGTAGTTTGTGTACACAGTCGGAGTAGCAGCCGGGGAACAGGAACGTGGCCACGTTCCACGTACCGGGAACTTCGTTCCAAAACGCGGTACGGGAACATGACGGGACGCCATCCCGAAACAGGATGGAACACGTATCGGTGGCTTGGCCTGGAGCTGCTGTTGACTGGGGCTTGGCCTAGAGCTTGGATCTAGAGCTTTGAACCTTGGAATGGGCTTTAGGGTTTGATAGCTGATGAACGGTCCAATAAAAAAACGACAGTGAAATAAAATACCAAGCTATACGTTGAACTCTCACCATTTAAACATGATTTTAGTAACCAATATCCAGGATTAGAAAACTAGATAGGCTGCAGGTTACACCGTCTAGCTGGAGAGTGGAGAGTTTAGTAATTCAGTTATCTAGTATTTATTCCCTAATTATTTCAAAATTGTCTAAGATTTAAATTTGATGAAAACTTGTGTTATCCTGTAATATCGACCAAATTAATTTATAGCATGTTCCTCGTTCCATGGTCATGTTTCGGGAACACGTTCCATTTGGATTTGGTACGCGTTCTATTAGTTGAAGGAACATGCTAAAGCTGTATACCCCTTTCGTTCCATAGTTTTAAAGATTCCGTACCGCGTACCACATTCCCGTACCTCGTTCCCTACGTTCCGGGAACCTGACTGCTATGTCAGGCAGCCATAGAACGCATGGTGTTCATAGATCAGTTGCTGTGGTACCACCAAAATTCTTTTTTGGCATGCATGCCGCTACCAAAACGACACGCAGTGGAGGCAGATAAGTTTCTATAGCCAGCAGGCTTAGAGAGGTAGGGCCTGAAGAAGGGGCCAGCCTGACGGTGGTGGCGGGTTGAGGGGCGACGAGTGAACTGGCAAGAGCACCACGACGTGGGCGATGGGAGTGGGAGACAACTGGGTGCATAGTGTAAGAGGGAGTGGGAGGGGGGAGGGAGGGTGGAGGAGTCACCTACAGACTGGAAGGGTTGGTATGGTGCGGATGGAGTGAATAGTGGTCTAGGCGGCGGCAGGGGGAGAAAGGTGGGCATAGGGGGAGAAAGAAGGATAACGTGAATAGAGGAGTAAGATGGGTGCACCACTATATATTGCTTCCAACATGCACACGTCTATTAAGGGTTCATTCGTGCTTCGTTGGCTCAATGTACCAAACAGTTTAAGATAAATGATAAATTCATGAAATAATAACAAAAATCAATGCCACCCAAAAACAATTTTTCAGTAACTACATAACGTGGTGAACGATCTTAAGAGGAGTAAGTGTTTTATTTTATACAGAATAACGATCCGATCTTAATGTCCGATGATGCTAGGAGAAACAAGGAATATATGAATAGATTCCGCATTGATGACTTTTTGGTACGTGAATAAGTGACGTCACTAAATAAATTTTTTTGTCCCACTGCACCTAAAAATAAAATTAGTGAGGGGAATTGAATTGTGCACCCGACTTTTTCAACTCCCCTCTCGCCCCTCGCGGAAGTCCATACGGCTAATCACCGCGCGTGCCATGCGATCCGCGACTCTCCCGGCAAATCACCGCGTGCCTGCATGCGATCCGTGACCCTCCCAAAACAATTACCGCCGTTAATTTTCCCGAAAAAACGCCAATTAAAGTGACAAAATGGCTCACAAATAAGGCAACAAGAATCATTCAACGACGCCTTGCCTTTCCACTACAAATCAGGGTGAGCCCTCGGCCCCTGAAATAATCCCTTGTCGACCTGCAAGATGGATTCACCGGTCATCGTCGACTCAGTTTGCAGTCCGCGTGCGGAGCGGAGCCTGCGGCCGCGGCTGCAGGTCTGCCGATCGTCGCGTGCTCCACGCCCCTGCACTGCACGATCGATCGAGCAGCAACAGATCCGTGATCCTAATGGCCTCGCCGCCTCTACTTCGTCCTCGCCGTGGTAGTGGAGAGGTAGCAACAACGGATCGTCCACCGCCTGTCCAGGTTTTCCTCCATCCCTTCTTATATACGGTTCATAATCTTGGCAATGGCAACGCCCTACTGTTCATGATCCGACTGGTTTTAGTCCAGATGCACAGGGGAGTGCATGCGTCCATCACGCGTGATGTGGCTTGTGGAATTAGCCTGGTCGAATGATCGTTCTTTTGTTCTTGCTGGGTGCGATCGTGGCGTGACCAACGTGTCGCGACCCCTCGCGTGAAACAATCGATCGAATAATTCTGACAAGCACATGTGTGGTGTGGCTGTCTCTCTTCGCTTTTTCCTTGTTCTTTCCTTTTTTTTTTTCTTTTTGCTATACTACCTCCACATCATATTCAGTTATGCTTTATTCCGTAAGCGGACCAGAACCTACTAATAATACTAATTTATTCGGTGGCCACCACAATTCAGTTAAGGATACGCAGCTCCTCCTGGCAGATTAGGCGTCCAAAGCCAATAGCAGGTCTCTATCGATCCGAGTCGGTTCTTCATTGGTCTGTCCATCTTCTGAACTTCTCCTGATTTTGCTGTCTTTCACTGGTTCTCGATCATTCACCTTTCAGTTTGTGTAACCATGACTTTCTAGGTAAGCAGTATGATGCATTATGTTCAGTGCTTTTTCCAGTGTACCATTTTCAGTACCATCACTAGCTGTTTCAGGGACACTTTTGGAATCTGAAAGGTCAGCTTCAAACCAAACAGTCTTTGTTCTTTTGCTAATTTTCATTTGCATGTTGTCGAATGGATGTACATCAACCAGTTCAGGGAAACCAGGACACTGACTTCCTTCAGGTCAGAGCCATCCTCGCCAAAAAACTTGCAGGGAGGTCTTTCTTGGCACCAGTCTCGTCGTGCTCTTCCTCATCGTGCCGCTCGCCATCGCCGCCCAATGCACACACTTTGGCTAGGTATGTAGTATGTGTGTCATGTTAAAGTTCATTCAAAATTATAAATGTTCAGTGTTTGCGTAGGGGATTTCCGTTCTGGGTTATGTTAAAGTGACTTTTTTTGTTTGTTGTCTCTGCATATTTTTGAGTGTTATTTGGTGGTCTAATCAAATTCAACAATGAGGCATCAAGGTAAATTCAGGTGTGATGTTAACTTGATAGAAAGATGAATAGAGTTGTCTTTGGCATGGCTAGATCTTTAAGAATAGTATTTTGAAAATTAATAAAATTCGTTTAAACTTCTAGCTCTAAATTAATGTTCAATGATGCTTACTTGTACTAAAATATTTGCCTTGGACTTGGTTAGCTCGTGATGACCTATAGCTGAATATTCCTTGCTGCTAGCTGTTTGTGGGAGAAATTATTATTGTGTGGTTAGCCTATTCACTAACTAAAAATAGGTTGCATTATGTGTTGCTTTGCATGTTGCAACCTGTTCTCCATGCTGTTCACTTCTGCTTGAGAGTGATTAATGGTTCTGGGATTATATTGGTGTGCTCATCCATTGCTAAATTAGCAAACTATCAACCCATCAGCTTATTGCAACCACTTTTGAGATCCTTTTCTGTTCTTGGTGTTCTTGGACCTTTGTTACTTATCATTACTTCAGCTCTGTTTGGACCTTTCTTTAACTTGTCACATCTGAGGGAGAGGGCAGATGGGAGTTTGTAGAACAAAATCAACTTGGAGAAATTATAACTGCAACTCACGGTTGGGACTGCGAGAGTGGTCCAATCGAATTGTGCTGTCAACATGTAGAGGTCGAGAGGAATTGTGTTGTCAACAGTATTGTAGCTACATTTATTGCTGTTTAATGTTTTTTCAGCATTAAAAATGAAGCTTGAGTTCAATTAACTTTAATTTGATGGATTTTGGATAATGGCATATCTGCTAGTTCTAGCTAGTTTTAATTTCTTGCTATCAATTAATTCAACATTCTGTATAATTCCTACAACACTTTGTGATGACACCTTTTTATACTGAATACAAAGCTATTATCCCTGATTGGATGATAGTTATCTAACTCATTAGTTTCACTTCAAAATTGCTTCAACATTCTTGCAGAACAATAGCATTTT
This sequence comes from Chrysopogon serrulatus, assembly GCA_015844335.1. Taxonomy (NCBI): domain Eukaryota; kingdom Viridiplantae; phylum Streptophyta; class Magnoliopsida; order Poales; family Poaceae; genus Chrysopogon; species Chrysopogon serrulatus. The sequence goes on along the minus strand of JADLZL010007095.1, from coordinate 50,605 downwards.
AAAAATTCACCATGTTACCTAGATAAGTGGATCACCCAATAAATTTTATTTACCCACTACTATGGTAATGCAGGTAACATCAGAAAGGCCTGAAAGGTGGATATTAGCCCAAGGAGCTGCACCAGATTCAGCAAAGCCAAATTAGGTCAGTATGCACAAGTTTCGCTTGCCCTTGCTCTCATATGAAAATACCAGACTTGGCAAGATAGTGGCATCTTGATGTGCTTTATGTGCTAATTGCAATTTACTTGCCTATTTCTATTATAGATTCATACAATGTAAAATGTTATCTTATACTATAAATGCAACATGTGTTGCAACAAAAATATATGTATATCTTATACTAAAATAACATATGTATAATACAACATGTTATGTATCAACATGTTACCTAAAAAAAAAAAAGATATTACAATCCTGATATTTGGAACATCGATATTTCATAAGTCTTCGTGAATGATAGATAATTAAAATATAAATATAATTGATGCGAAACTAAAACAATCAAGTTTATATTATAAAAATCTAGTTCATTATGATGTATTGTATAACTTCATGTCTACAATACGCTAAAGATAAGCTTGTGTAGTCAAATATAAAATTAGAAAGTACAAACAGTAGCATTATATAAATTATAAATTGACCATGTGAGTATACATATATGTATATGACCATGTATGTATGTATTTGACCATTATTCTAGGCCGAACATGGAAACTAGACAAACTTTTATTCTATAATAATGTAGAAATGAATTATAAATGTACTTAAGACATATACTAGACTGGCTGGGTGATGGAGGGGTGATGGAGGTGCAACGATGTAGTTGGCGCGTTTCGGCGATGCCGGTGATGGAGGTGGTGCAGCAGGCGTTGGTTCAACGCTGGCGTATGCCATGAGACGCGACGGGGCAAACATGTGTGCTGCCATTGTCGGTGGTGGATTCCGTGGTGGAGGAGGCATTGGCATCCTTGCCGCGGCGTCAGAGTCTGGGTTCATGGGGCACGTCTCTTGTGGTGGACACGGGGCATAGCCATGCACAGGACATGGCACTAGTGCCGGTAATGGAGATGTCAGTCCTGGATTTTGCGGCATAGTCGCTTCTAGGATCGCCTCTTCCATGTGGGCATCATGGGGCTGATCCATGAGGAGGAATGAAATCATGCGGAGGAGATCATGTTGAACCATAGGATGGGAAAGGTCTAGCCCACAAAGAAGAGCATGGTGGAACTGTAGCATAACCGATTGGCGAATTAGGTAGGCTAAAGGCATGGAAGGGGGCGGCATTCTACCTTTCAAAGGAGCGCAGCGAGCAAAAGTGCTGATAACATATTGGAAAGAATTGCAAGTGACAAGTGGATAGAGCTCAAGACCAAGTTTTCATTCATCTTTCTCATGTATATATACAGCTTTGTAACATCAATAGTATGGAGGTTATGGAAGCCATAAACCAGCCATAAAGTGTCATTTAACCTTAGGTTACAAAGATGACACAAGGGTGAGATTAATAAGAGATTAATATTTGTAACAGAAAGAAATGATCCAATGGCTGATGACCATACATGCTCGACCAAGGGGAGTTCATAATCATTTCTAGGGGAGTTAAACATTATATCCAAGTGGAGCTCACAGTCATCCCGAGGAATTAACATTGTATTGACCAAGGGGAGCCCAAAATTGTCAAGAGCTTTGTACATGGGGGTCTACCTTTGGTTTAGTAAGCCTAAGAGTACCCTATCACTTTCATATCTGCACACTCCATCATTGATGGTGTCCTAAGGAGTCTTTGCTAACTCCACTTGGGACTGCTATATAGCATGGATGGATTGAGATTTCAGATTACGACTTGGAAGCATTGCAATATATGGCTCCAACAATTCTCTTAACAAAGGAATGAACACAACTGTGCCATTTTTATTGGATTCCTAAAAGTGGCACGCATAGGAGGGTGAAATCCTAACTAACCAAGGTAAATCTTAACTAATAGAACTTGCTGAGTGTTGAGTGGAACATTTCTATGTACCTTTTTGGTTTGTTCTTCACTTTTGCTCAAATCAGTATCCTCTTCCATGATGTGCTGATTGCCCACATTGCTCGTATTGGTTTGTTCTTCACTTTGGCTCATGTTGATCTGTTCTTCACTTTCGTGCTATGGGCATGGAAAGTGTTTTAGTGTAAAGGATAAGAGCTTCTAAGAGCAACTCTAATAGTTTGAGATTTTTGTTTCCTAAATCTTGGAGTTTGGCAACTCCCCAAATGTTATGGCAATGGAAAAAAGGTCAATCTGCATTAGTTTGGCATACTTAACTTAGTAAATTAAAAGTTGGGCCCATGATCTTGTTTTTTGTAGCGGGAAGTAGTGTTTCCCCATGAGTTACTTCGCGTCGTTGCGCCAAAATGCCTCCGCATTAATGCACGGTTCCTTGGTGGAATTATCCTCATGGCCATCCTTGTCCTCCTCCAATGCGTGGCAAGTAGGACCTGGCATCACGAAGCACAGGCAATCTGCACAGTGCCATGTATATATAGGAGCATGCATGTTCCCTGATCTCAAACAATAGCAATCATATATTTAAAAAGGTTTTCTTAGTCACAATGCCAAAATAATAAAGATTCTCCGCAACATGTAGATAAAAGGTTCTCTCAAACACAAACTAAAACCAAATGTTCACTGATTATTGAAAACATCCAATAAATTTAATTCGCCTGACACTGAGTCATGATCTTCTGTTGCATTGTCTCATAGTACTATTGCTACAGTGGGGTGAGGGAGCTCATGTCCACTATCATAATTTCTTTCTCCTTTTTGATCAAGTCCGATTCAGCTTGTTACAAATACATTAATACTATATTAATCTCATCCTTATGTATTCCTTCTTGTAACCTCTATTTTAATAGGGGTTAATGTCCTCTTATGGCTGATTTATGGCGTACATAACCCCCATTATATTGATGTCACATTGTGTATATATACATGAGAAAGGATCAATGAAAGATAGCTTGAACACGATTCTCTCTTGTCAATCTTTACATTCTCATAATTCTACTCGAAACATGTTATTAGCACTTTGCTCATCGCTTCTTCTTACGTGAGAAAGGAAGCTTTGCTCATTAAGGTAGGATGCCGCGGTCGCCCATGCCTTTGGCTTATCTCATCCTAAAAGCTGTCATGCTACAATTTCATCATGCCCTGCTATGTGGGTATGATATTACACATCCTCTTGTTCAACGCTGATCTCTGACCTCATCGGTGATCACCACGATGACGCCCACATGGCTCAACAAGAGGAGATACTGGAAGTGACTATGTCGCCAACACTAGGACTAGCATCTCCAATGCCAGCATTGATGACATGTCCCATGCATGGCTATGCCCTGTGTCCACCACACGAGGTGTGCCCCGTGAACCATCATCGATGGCAGCACACATGTTTGACCCATCACGTCTCATGGCATATGTCGGCATTGATCCAATGTTGGCATTGATCCAATGCCTGCTGCACCACCCCCATCACCGGCATCGTCAGAATGCGTTGGGCCGACGTCGCTGCACGACATCGCTGCACCTCCCCGCATCATTCACATGTGGATTCTTGTTCCTCATGGACCATCAACTCACCAGCTTACGATTGGAGATAGTGCGGGCTCCCTCTCCACAGAGGATGAGGGCTGTGATTCTCTCGCCTGAGCATCACATTGGGAAAAGGGGGAGAGGAAGATCGGGCCATAGCCAGATCAACCATGCACTCATATCAATTTACTATTTTATAGTACTGTACCGATTAAGCTTTCAGCTTAGCCTTGGAATATAAATAAAGAATGCACCCTCATGGTCGACAGGGATGAATCAAAACAAACTGGAAGATCGCTAATTGAACATAAAAGAAATCCCGTTGCTACGTACGAGAATATTGGCTAGTTAATCAAAATTGGCACGTAGGCATTTACCGTCATGTTGATCAGACACATCATAGTGCCACGGGTGAATTGAACAACATCTTCACGAAAGGCTCCATCATCAAGAAGATGACTGTGCAAACCTATAAAAAACTTTTGGATCAGTCTTCTATAAGAAAATTAAAGAATTACCCCAAAAGGACATCACCTTGCAAATCATGTGTCTGACTACAAATAAGAGACCATAACAATTGAGTTTGTTCTATAGTGGTCACTCCGCCTATCATGCACGACCAGAATTGAAGCCTTATTTTGCAATAGATGGAAGGAAATTGGTAATGCATACCTCTTCTATTCAGTGCTACATGGAGGGCAGCTAAAGTGTGGAATTCTAATTCCATTGGCCACCATTCATATAAGTGATGCAGAAGATGTGTTTCCTTGACATGTATTGTGATGCAATTGTGCCTGTGAGTTGCAAAATTGGTTAGCAATGACCAATGATAAATATTTCAATCTATTACTTTGTCTCACAACCAATTACACAAAAACCTTTCATTCATCAACACCAGCTGTAGGGACGTATCCAGAAGTCACCTATTCCTTGGATGTCAGAAACATAAACAAGCACACCAATGACATCTACAAAGACATACAATAAGTAATAATAATAATAATGAAATATGACCATGAACAATTATTATTAGCTAAATGATTTTAAATAATAAGCATATGAGATATACCTACAAAATAGTACTTATTCTGCACATATACAACCTTGAATTCCACAAAGTAACAAGGATATCTAGGAATCAAGATTTTCTTCCGTTGGTGCATTAACGATTGTTTGTTGACTTAGAACTACATAGTAGTCAGAACATATGGAAAAAAATGTTGTGCAAGGAATCTGCAAAAGTGGGTGCAAAGCTAACCCCCATGATTTCATAGACTTCTCCTAGCGCAAGTAGACGGTTGAACCTCCAAGTTTGGTAACCGAAGGCTATAGCTTCCATTTTCATTCCCTGTAAGAACACTGTAGCCATAGATAGAGAACAATATTCTATACATAAAAATTCTAGACATGATTGAAAGAGAGATAAGTTTGGAATGCACCTCCTTGTCTATTAGAATTACACGCATATAGGGTTCGCTCTCATGCCATTGCACATTTCCTTTCTAGAACACCATGACAGCTATCGCCCATCTCCAAAATATATGTTCTAATCCCACCTCATGAAAATTAACCCATCTACAATCTCATCCATATGTATCAATCAAAATGATAAAATTTACATAAGTATACCTATGTTTATAGAAAACATGTACCTGTACATGGGAGCCTCGGCGATTGCCGACAACGGTGCCTCGGCGATTGCTAGCAATAGTGCCTCGGCGGTTGCTAGCAACAGGTCAGCGTACACCCTCTTCTCTTGAGGGAAAGACTGCTAGAACTCATCTCAACAATTGGGAAACCTAAAATCATGAAAAACCTTTCAATGTGACAACTCAATGGAAACTTGGATAAAAAATTGTTAAAAAGGCATCATGCTTGTACTCAAAGGTAAACAAGAGGCATCTGTTAAACATTTTTGACTTAATTAAATGCATATTAGTTAACTTATCTAGGTGGCATGTACTTAAATTAGCCTTAGATGGTGGTGAAATTAAACATAGTTGACTCAGGTAGCCATTTTTCGTATAGCAAATGGGATAAGTTGAAACATCAAGTTGCATAATATAATAAATGAAAGTCAAGATGTTGCCCTAGCCCTGCACCTCCCAGCAGGCCAGCAGCACCTCCCAGCCATAGGAACAATCCTTTTTTTTAGAGGGAAAGGCCACAGGAACAGTAGCTAGCCATCGGCAGCAGCAGGCAAGTAGTCCAACGCAAAAAATACCTAGTGGCCGCCGGCCACTAAGCAGCCAAGCAAGCAATCTATGATGAAACCAAATTGACAGAACACATACAGTTATATAACGGCCAAACCTAGCGACGGGCAAACCTAGCAGCAACCATAGCAAGTCAAAAAGTAGCGGCGGCAGAGGCCAGCACGAAGCCATGGCCGCGACGGCGGCCAAGCAAGCAATCCCACGGCAAACCGGTTTGATTGGAGTAGGCACATCCTGAACCTATAGCAATCTGATACGGACCTGGACGATGACGACAATGTGGCAACGGCAGAACATGGTGAGGACTTGCTCTTTGGACGTTCCCTTGACGTCCTAGGTGTCTTCATTGCGGCTGCCTGAGGAGGAGGACTGTCTTCAATCTGTTGGTTATCGCCGTGTGGCTTAGGCGTTTCCCTCTGTATATAGGCTATAAGGGCACGACAGATGATAACGAAAGCATCCCTCCCAGTATTGGTGCCATGAAAACTACGCTATTCCAAACTAATATTTCAGCGGTGATTGTGGTGGAGGCAATAAAATCCACCGGAAGCTGCAATCACGTAGATGTAGCTATTCAATATGGAAGGAAATACCGTAATTTTTTTTTGACAATGAAAAGAAAGAACTAATATGGAAGGGGATGCAGTGATTGACCATCGTCAATATGAAGTCAATCCTGAGTTGATCGAGCTAGACCTAGACCAGGGGTGGACCTACGTCTAGCGGCCGCCACGCCTCCCCAGCAGCGAGCCTCCCAACCACCTGGACCTTGCAGCCATGGCCGACACCGCTTCTCTATTTTTATTTTTGGAAGGACAGACCTGACGGAGGAAGAGGAACCATAAGTCTACGGATGATCGAGTAGCAAACGAAGGTTCAAGAATTACCGCAGCGGAGTTGGGCTTACTAGGCCGCGTCGCGATGCCCATGCGCCCAAGCGGAAGGTGAAAAGTTTTTGCCATTCTGCATATCTGACAGCCTAAAACGCTTGGCAACAGCTATCCGCCTGTGAGGTGTGCTGGTGAACCCGTCTGGCTTCAATCGTCCACTGATGACAGGTCCATGAGACCATGATCGCTCCACCAAACCAAGGCCGCCCGGTTGATCTCACTAGTCACCACTGCAATTGGGAAGGACGACATCAACGAATCTATGCAAAGAAGATGATGTGATATTGATCATCCAATTATGAACTTGATTTTCCTTGCTGTTGTGATTCAGCAATTAGCTAATGTTTAAAATTATAATTAAAACACCAATTATAAGACTGACATGATTTACACACACATACACATATATTGTAACCACATTATTTTAATCGAGCTATCATAAAAATTAGTGCTACAAAGTTTGCCATAGGTGGATTTTTATCTTGGATCTGCCACTGAGCCAGACGCGCCATGGCCGCAGGCCAGCTAACCCTTATGGGCTAGCACGGCACAGCACCGGCGGTGCTGCCAGTCGCTGCCCCAGCCCGGTCAATCCCAGCCTCCTCCTTGCTCGAGATCCAGCCCCTCCTCCCTTTCCCTCTGTTCTTTTTTTTTTTCCTAATGCACTTCACGTCTGAAGGTTGGTTGGACAGAGGTAGAAGATGGTGATTATTATGAGATTGCCACTGTCCTTCAAATCTCCGTAATATACAAGGCCATGCATATTTCACATGACCAAATATATAGGGCCATGCATATTTATCCAATTGAGTCTGTAATTTATCAGGTCAACATATATTTCTTGAATCCAGATGGAAGCATGGCATCAAGATGACATCATATACCATTTTTTCTGGCAAAATAATATGTGAAATACACTATACAAATATGATAAATCAATGCACACCTGTCATTGAGCTGGAGCCGAGACAATCATATCATAAATATTTAGGCCTTTTATTCAAAACTTCAATTTCGCCATATCCAATTAACAACAAAACTTGCAAGATGCTAGAAGGCTGATCGATGGGATCGATTCCTAAATCACAGATGGCTTATATTGTCGTGCAATGCATGGAAATTTTATTATAGAAAATTTGTAATGTTATGACAATCTTGCATTGTTCCTTTAAGCTGCCACGTCAATATATTGTTGTGCAACACATGGAAATTTTATTATAGAAAATTTGTAATGTTTGACAATCTTGCATTGTTCCTTTAAGTTATGAATAATCTTGCATTGTTCCTTTAGAAAATTTGTAATGTTATGACAATCTTGCCCTTTAAGCTGCCGTTGAAATACTAAATTTATTATTTTCATATGAACAATTATTTATTGATTTCATAAATAACTAAAGAGAAAAAATAGTTCATGTCTGAATGTTTTTGAAATTACTTTAGGGTTCTTGATACAAAATTATTTATTAGCTTATAATTATTTTATAAAATGATTAAAATCATGAAACGAGCTATATGTTTTCTAAAGAATTAAATTTGTATATTGTTTAACATGGCCCTAGAGCAAAGCGGGGGCATCTACGTATATATAATATTCATGACATAATATAATTTGAATTTAATAATCTCACACATCTTCTTGTGCTATTGAATATTATTTAAACTTCAAATATTATTTGACTATTGCCCGCATGAACATGGCCCCATAGTATGTATACAACATCTCTGTGTAGAATCCAATAATAATCCATTTAAAAATACCTAGGAACAAACAAAAGATGTTGGTGAAATGATATTTGTAAATATATGTAAATTGAACAGAAATAAATGCATTGTATGCTTTAGTAATGTTATATTACCTTGCCTATGATATCAGAACCTCCTTATATATGATATTCTTCATTAAAGTTCCATCCACCATTGAGGTTTTCTTATTCTTACCTTTTCTATTTGATATATTCTGAAATTTTTTCCCCTCGACTTTCTTGTTAGCGTTTTTCTTCTGTATCTTTTTGGCCTCCTTGTGCTTCCACATCAGCCGGGAGGGCAAGGATCTTAATCTTGGTTCTTGACGTGGCTCGATCTAGACATTGCAACATACAACTATCCATGAGAGAACACCGGTGCGGGTAGGTTTGGCCCTGTGACTTGTTGACCGTCATGACAAAGCTCAACCTGATAGGAAACTACTTTCTCTTAAACAGGAACAGGAACATCTCATCATCAAATGGGCATAATGGTATTCATGGCAGAAATACCCGCTTTCCAGCATGTTGTCCCACCATAATTTCTGTGTCAATTGTATTTCTCTGAAACCCCCGCACCATCAGTCTTGTACCATTGCATAGACCATTGGCAGGATCAATATTCCTTGGTAATATGATAGGACACCCGAGCTTTAGCTTTAAGATGTGTGGAGGCAGCCCGTTGGGAGTCATAGTGTTAAGGAACTCTGATGGATAGTAGTTATGTGAATCATCTACCGCAGAGTCAAATCTGTGATACACAGTCTCGCCGCCCTAGAACATATCAATCATCTTCATATTGATCATGTCCACCTAATTGTTACATGTAGATAAAATTGCCCTGGTGGTAATGTAGTCATTGTCTGCTATGTTTGCATTTAGATCTAGAAAAATGGTGTCTATCAATGTATGAAGATCTTTCTCAGCATCACCAGAGTATGGGACACATATCTCGTCTGGAATACGTACATCACCATCTCTATTAACCTCTTCCATTCCACTACCAATGCACAATAGATAATCTGCAAACCATGGGTCACTCTGAGCCCTCATGTTGCGGACAAGCTTTAGGTGGCGCATGGATTCTCAAAGATGACCTTTGGAGAGAAGCACCGACTACTTGGGCCCTAGATCCTTTCCGCACAACAGGGAGAACTTGTCTGAAATCACCACCAAGGACAACTATTTTTTCACTAGTGCTTCCAGGTCTTTTGTCATAGATGCCTCGTATCTTATGAGAGCTGCTTGTTGTAGTGCTTGGCGCATTTGCTCTATTTCGTGAAGCAACAACAACCGCCCTCTTGAAGAGTGAGAGGTATCTTGAAACGCGAGTGGGCTATCCTCCAGCACTACAAGAAACCCGGGCTTCTGTGACAATCAGATTATGACGATAATAGCCTTTTTTCTTGAAGCACGCCTACAATGATGAATCGCACTTCGTCACGTAAGGTGGGTCACTACCTACCTTCTGTGACCACCAGAGGACATCGTCACAGATACAGTGACAATAGTTGCCCTGTCACTAACTTGTCACAACAATAAACTCGTCACAACATATTGAACGAAATAGCAATATTCGGCCCATATAACATGGGCTATTTATTATAATTTTCATTTAGAATCGGCCCAAATGCACAAATTTGTGTCTTTTTTTGTCAATGCACCTATTGTTAATTGGGCCAGCAAATCAAAATTCAGAAATTAGGCCAACAAAATAGAAATTAGTATGATGTAAATTAATATAATAACAGCCCAATTCATCGCATAATTCAACATTTGACTATACAATTTAAGTTTACAAGTTGACACAACCACACAATTACATAATTTATAAAGCCATAAAAACATTGGGTGCATCCTAGTGCGACTTCAACCAATCATTAGTGTGCTCCAAAGAAACTGAACCTGCACAACAAGACAAAAAAAATTAAAAACATGGTGTTATTTAGTTCATAACAATTCATCATTAGAATTCATTTAGAATCGGCCCAAATGCACAAATTTGTGTCTTTTTTTTGTCAATGCACCTATTGTTAATTGGGCCAGCAAATCAAAATTCAGAAATTAGGCCAACAAAATAGAAATTAGTACGATGTAAATTAATATAATAACAGCCCAATTCATCGCATAATTCAACATTTGACCATACAATTTAAGTTTACAAGTTGACACAACCACACAATTACATAATTTATAAAGCCATAAAAACATTGGGTGCATCCTAGTGCGACTTCAACCAATCAGGGTTAGTGTGCTCCAAAGAAACTGAACCTGCACAACAAGACAAAAAAATTAAAAACAGCAGAGATTGTGTTCTGTAGTTCAGAACAATATTCATCATATACGACGAGTGCGGATGGTCTTACACTCTACAAGAAATTTGTAGCAGATATGTTCAAATAGGTTTGCAGCAAACAATGAGATGGTGTAAACTGACAAGATTACAGCCACTTGCTGTACCAGTTATCATGGGCTTCTCAAAAAAGCCTAATGAACAAGTTTAAAAACACACTGGGGCTAACACACTCAATCAGGTTTGTCCTCCTTCACTTAACAAGATTAAAAGATGCCATCTAACCAAGATGGCAGCGGCAGCAGCAGCATGGAGATTCCCTCCATAAAATCGCCACATCAAACCAAGCAGCAATAGCGGCGAGATTACCTCCATAAAATCAGCACACCACACATCCATATCTTAATTCCTAAACTAATCCAGGGAGATCTAACCAAGCAGCAGCAGGTCGATAAAGCTAATCCAGTTGCAGCAGACACAAGTTGCTCCCCTGCACAGCAACTGGTTATGCAGACACAAGATTTTTTTAGCATATTTATTTTATTTGACCTTCTTTGCCTAATTTTCCACCAGCAGAAAGGAGTTGCAACCCCTAAGAATCAGAACACATGGGCAGACATGAACTTGTTCTTTAAGGGGGAAATATACATAAATAATTGCAGAAACATCTAGATATAGACCTTACTAAAACTCAAGGCTAGTACAATCTCTAGCTATTTTGAACTTGAAATACAATAAAATTTATCCTCGTAGAAATAATTTTAGAACATAAACTCTCACGAAGAACTAAGTCTTAATCCAAAACTGCAATTTCGTTATTGACTGATGCCTTTTGAATAACAAAGCAACTCTGTGTAAATTGGAATTGCATGTTTCCAAAAAAATAGGATAAGGAAAAAGTGTTTCCAGTAAACACAGGATGCAGGTGCTTAATTCTTGCCAGACAAGACCAGCAAACATAGGATACTCAAGGAATAGACAAAACCATATGCATCTGCCCTACCACAATGGCCATGTTCATGCATTAGGCACCAGCCACATAGATGTTGTTACCCATGGCATCCACTGTAAATCCTTCTAGGGAACCAGCAACAAGATTTGTCCTGCTATCTGCATTGTGTGGTTCAAACCATATGTTTCAAGAATGAAAACTTTGTAAATGTAATGAAGATCTACAGTTTCAAAGAGAAATAAAAAGTTTACAGATCCTCAGCTATAAGAATAAAATTTTGTAAATAAAAAATATATTCTTTCTAATTATTCTTCAGTGCTCAAAACACAGACCAAACTGTGTGCAGTTTATCTCCAAACAATCATTCAAACCACTAGTGAATTGCTACATTACTTCTATATCTAAACCCAGATCACTAGTGAACTTCTCCCTAGAACCGACGGCGATGGGCAGCACTGTCACCTCCAACGAGCAGGCCTACTGCTTCTCCTCATGTGGACAGGACTCAGAAGCCTGTTGCACAAAGCAAGCGGCCACCCGGAGAGGAAGGAACGACGAGTACTAACTCGGAATGAAGCGGATCTGGGTGGAGAGAAGCGGATGCCGACGTCCACAACGGCGGCACCTTCACGGATGCTGTCCCTCCATGGATCCATAAGCGCCCACCATGGACGCTCCTCTCCGGTACCGCCAAGGCCACCATGTCCTCCGCGACGTCCTCGTTTCGACTGACTGCGTCCTCCACGGCCACTAGGAGAGTTGTGGGAGATCCCGGCGGCTAGATCTCGAAGCTACGGCGGTGGAGGGGCAGCGTCCGTGAAGGCGCAGGAGGAATGTGGCGGTGGCATATGGGGCATGAGGAACTCCGAGGAAGCCGCTGCTGCTCTGGATTTGAGGACGGGAAGAGGAGAGGAGGCGCAGCCGCGTAGGAGTGGCGGGGGTTGTCTGGTGGAGTGGATAAGGGTTTCTAGGTAATTTTATTTGAAGTGTGGTGCATACTGGCCGTCCGTTTCAAGATCCAACGGCTCAGAATAGGAGACCTTAATCTGGGCTTCACTTTGAGGCCCAATACAGCCTAATTTTTTTAAAAAAAATAATCTTCGTAATGCAAATCATAATAAATTAATAACTATGATCTACATGATACTTAACATAATTTTAACATTAACTAAAGTACCTAGGAGGTGTTGTCTTTGACTTTCAAGAATTTTCAAAGTGATTTGTATTTTTAAAAGTTTAAGTGATTTTCTTTTCATTTATAAAAAGTAATTCCAACTTGAACTACATGCCATGTTAACAATGGTCCAAAAATGATAATATATATATAAGAAGTCTTGTTCAATTTTGTGCTCACGTCCTGAAAATCGATGAAAAATGAAGTATTTTGGTACGAATTACTTAAACTTGTATTTTTGGTGACTCCTGATAAAAAATAACAATAATATCATAAAGTAGATTAAAAATCTAAAAATTTGCATGTAGGAATAACGTGGGGTACAAGATTGCAATAAAAATTTCAAATCATTTTAACAAAGTGCATGCATACATTGTTCACAAACGGATATACCTCGCATATAGTTTCATATAACTATGTAAGAGATGTGTCTATTTGGGAACAATGTATAATATCACTTTGTTAAAGTCATTTAGATTTCTATAAAAATTACTATACATTAGAAACATGTTGTCCCATGTCACATGCCTATACGGGTTGTGACCGATGACAAAGCAAACGGGTTGACCGAGGCCTAGGAAAGGGGTAGTGCAACCCATGCCGCCACCCTAGGTCTCATGTGCCGATGTCTTGGCCGCATGTGTTGGCCGTGTGTCTCCGCCTCGTCCTGCCAACCAAAACCCATCGGACGAGCTCCATCCTCTACAAGTCGTAGCTTGGCCATGGCGTCACCCAATCGGCTGTTGGAGCACCTCGTTGGTGCCTATACCGAGGGCACCGTACTCTGCCTCCGCCCTTGCCTAGAGTTTGCACCGACACACTTGAGGGGCCTTGTCGCCGCGGTTGAGAAGGGCGAAGGTGAGCGTGTGCTGTGGAGGAGCTGGCCAACGCCGCCCTCGGGGTGGCACTTCGATGGGGGTGGCCTAGAGCCCGCACGCATGCGGGTCGGTGGCAAACCACGGAGGTTTGCATTGGACTTCCAGGAAAAAGAGTTTGAACCAGTTGCTTTCTTTCCTGTGGTTTTGTGAGCGAACGAATGCATTCATATGGAATTAGAACCGTAGTTTACTCCGTTCCTAAACATTAGTGACATCAGCAATCCTATAGGAATCAATTCCTACGTTTCTTTCGTTGTTTCTTTTTTCAGCTAAGGGGGAACTTATAGATATACAATGAAGTGAGAAAATTAAAACTAAAAATAGACGTAGCTTAATTGTAGAACCATATATCTCTAAGCTTGTGGTCCCGAGTTTTGAGCTCTCGTGAGGCAGCTGAATTTTTAATAAGCAATAGTATTATGACCTGGTTTTCTTAAATTGACATGGAGCACACGAGGTGCGCGGGTGACCACGTGGAATTCGAAATCCTGGCGTCGCTTGCCACTCGATCAGGCGCGAAATCTAAATCTAGCGCGCCCACCTCTGACCCTTTCTGACACTAACGAGCGGCCCCACCAGCTAGATTCCCGCGCTCGCCCGCGGTGCAAGTGTGAATGAAAATAGTAGGAATCACGTGCGCTGTCTTCACACCACTGACAGGTGGACTGGCATTGTCCAGGAGGGGCGCCGGACAGTCCATCGAGCACAAAGCATTTTACGTGACCAGAAACACAAGTTGAGCGATGGACCTTGGTTCGTGTGATGGATATCAACGCATGACACCTGGTTCATGGCCATTAAATAACGGATTAATTTTATGTAATCGTGTGAGGCTAGTTTGTCCTACACGTGAACCATAAAGATGGGGCGCGAGGCTAGGTTTTTCACTGGGCTTTTATTTACATGCGTTTCCTGTCCAAATGATTTGTGATCATTGGACTGTAGTCAAAAGCAGAGACTCAATACCCATTAAAATTTCATGTGCTGGGCTTTGGGAAAGCCGAGTGGGTTTCCAAGGAGAGGCGCTTGGACCTCTGGCAGGCCACAAGCACATTGCTGGCCTGAGGGCCACTTCTATGCCACCTCTCTTTTAAAAGTTCAATTAAATTTTATTTTAGTTATTTGTCGATCTGACTTTGTTTGCATATTCAAAATTTAAATTTGAAAATATGATAACGTCAAACAAAGTCTTAGGAGAATAAATGGTTTCAATGAAAAAGTCATCAAAATCAAAGTTGTAGGAGTCATCCGTAACTACATATTTGGTTTTCATAATTTTTTATCCAAGTTTGTTTGAGTAAAAAATATAATAGTTTTATAATTTGTGACAATCATGTATTGTCATCGATCTGCCGTCACAAAGCCCACACAGAGTATACTAATATGATGTTTATGACAGATACACAGCTTGGTCATAAACAGTTGTCATCCCATGAACAATCATTATAAACATCCTCGGTTTATGACAGATAGGTTCTCTATCATCTGACAGTCGTCATAGAAGCCCAGATTTCTTGTAGTGCAGCCTGGCATTATGGACGCTGTGACTCTAGATGTAGCTATAGCCATGACAATCTTATCCTGGCTACGTAGTTTTGTGAGAAGTGCCCTATACAAAAAGGTATTTCCTGTCCCGCTAGGTCCATCCACAAAGGACAACCTGCCTTGTTTGCTACAGACGGCCATAATCTCATCATAGGCAAACCTTTGCTCGGCGTTGAGTGAGTCACACAATAGCACATCTTTAGGATTCTGTACAATGCTAGCTTCCTCAAATATCTTACGAAGAATATGGCTACTACTATCGTATGTGTCATTAGTATAATAGTGTTTTTTCCATAGCACCATCACATCATAGTGTTTTTTCCATAGCACCATCACATCATGTGGCTCACAGAATACCAATATTATTAAAAATAGCTGGCGCAGAGAAGAAGACATCTAAAGAAACTAGCTTCAGTGAGACTTTCATCTAGTGTATTGTCTTCTTCAATTAGATCCCACCTTTCTGCAGCTTCATGGAATGAAGGTAGAAGCACGCCATCAACAGTCCTCAGTTCCTCATATGAGGTAGCACCATCAACATTATTTAAGAGAACATGAAGAAAGTAGCGTTCTCCCTCAGTAGGATGAGACAAGATGACTCCGCCAACCTTGAAAAATAGAGTTATTCTTTTTGCTAGAATTTACCATTAGACTGCCAGGTAAAATGCTCCAGGAAGTCCCTATACAAGATTCCACTAGATTTTGGATACACCCTCTTTCCTCAAAGTAAGCTGTTAGCATTGACTCTTCTACACTTGGCCTATTAACGATCTATTCAATCTTGTCCTATTTATGAAATGACACCACATGCATGTTGGGTAGATGAAGTTAAAGCTGCTGTACTGGTGGATGGTTCTTGCTCAAGTCAAAGCCATAAATCCTCCACAACACGTCTAGAGGCGTCACGTACCGAGCATCTCTATACTGTTTGATCTCATCAATATTTCCTTCCTTATCTGCTTTATCAAACTCCATCACCATGGAGGACCTGTCATGTCCCTTGTATATTTTACCGATTTAATGCTACCATAGGCCTCAATATTTATATGACAACTGAAGGTACGTAGCAGACAAGGGTTGTAAGGCATGACCCATTGATTATCGAGGTAATGGCCTCAAATTTTTTTTCCATGCGCCCATCATTGCGTCGCCGGTAGATGGGGTACGAATCCTTTCCCTGTGATGTTGAATCACAGAAAGGGCGTGGGTAATGTTCTTGCATGAACCACGACCAGCCGTGCACGAACAAGATGGATTAAGATGCCCATAGGGACCATGCATCATATGCTTCATGACTATCTTGTAGAGCTCAGGGTACTTCTTGTTTTTGGCAGCTCTGCACTGATAATCTTGTCATATTGCTTGGTATGTGTGAGCTTGTACTTTCATTCCATTATTAGCAAGAAGTGTGCATGCAGCAAGCCCCTCTTATGGAACTCAACAACATATACATAGACCTTCACCTTACCAAGTATGTCTTTCTCCATCAACATTGTTCTCATCGCCTCTGATTTTGCTTTGAAGACTCATGTGATGAGATCTGGACGGTCATGTGGTGCCTGGCCTAGATAAAGATCATTCTTGATCTCATCCCAGTTAGGATTGCACGTCATTGTGAGGAAGATATAAGGTTTGCCGTACTTTCACATGAGAGCCATTGCATCCATATATCGGTGCCTCATATCACGAGGCCCTCTAATGAATGATACCTTCCGACATTCTTAGTAGATCGTTTACCCGAATGCAAACATTCCATCAGGCCTTGGTATATGTCAGCCCTCCATGTATCCTGATTGTTCGTGATGTAGTCTAGACGTGAGCTCTAACATCTTCTATTGACAGTCGCTTCTCTACCTCAAGTGAAATGAGGAACCTCCCTTTCTTCTTCTCTCTCCAAGTCAAAAGCCTCCTTAGCGCACATTTTGTCCAAAGCTTCCATGCAAGCTTCTTCTGTACCTCCTTGCTTAAGAGCCTCTTTAGCATTCTTCACACCGTGTGGCCTTTTTCTTCCTTCAAATATTGGAGGTACAACCTCTAAGTCATCTTCATTGTTTGTGGCTTGTACATTCATTGGCCTCGAGTCTATGTTCAGCTTCTTTTTTTTCTTGGCTGCTAACTTCTCTTGCTTGGCCAGCTCCACCCTCTTGGCTTTCCACTCGTCTTCTTCCTTCAATTTTTACAATAAGGTTTAAGACTAAATGTCTTCTTGTCCTTGTTTAACTCCTAGTACATGCTACATGCGTCTAAAATCTACACATGTTAAAGTCAATGCATATATGTTTTTAAATAAACCAAATAAAAAAACCAGCATGCTAAACAAACCTTGTCTTGGATAGTTTTTCCACTTCGGTTCGTACGCTCAATCGCCTCATAGCATGAGCAATACTTATTCACTTGATACTAAATTGTCAGCCACCTATGCATAAGGGAGCTCTCTATCCTAACAGTAGATGTTTTTTGTTTTGCTCAAAGAAAGTATGGACTGTACTCCAAAATGTGGAACGAGATTGATTAGCCCCATTAATGGGATAATTACTCACGTTCAACCATGCGGAGCATGCAACTAGATCCCCCTTTGGATCAAAATTCTTTGTCCTCTTAGCCAATCCCTTTGCTCTACAACGGGGCTCAACAACTTGACTTGGTTGCATTTGCATGTCAGGATGACGAAGTTCAGAAGGAAGATCATGAGTTACCTAACTTCCTTATGTCATCGGGAACATGAGGTCCTTCGAACCAGCAACATGAGCATAATCTCCCGTCAACATGCCTATCCAAAATCCCAATTCTTCTTCTATTTCAATGAATCTATGAACGAAGAAGAATTTTACAAATGCAAATAATATATGTGTACACTATCATCTAGTACTTCTACAGTAGCAGCAAATTAAAAAATGAATTACAAATGAACCCTACCAGAATTGAACACATGTTTACACTATCATGTACTACTATAGTAGCAGCAAAGAAAGATCAGCAACACCACGTTGACCATCATCTACTACTACCAATGAACCCATCAGTAGCAGCACCATGTCGCCCATCACCAGAACCCTATCCGCTATGATCTACTTAGCCATCAGTGCGGCAAGCAGGCAAGCCACCATGCCGTAACCCTAAATCCTATCTGACCATAGCAGCGGAATCGAGAATTGGATCAGTCATCCATACCTGAACCCTACAGCCGCCACCATGGACATGTAGATGGATTGCCATTAGTGTGGTCTCCCCTAGATGTGGATGCTCGTCGATGAAGTAGATGGCTTCTCGTGTGTGGATCACCGTCGCCTGAGGGACTTCTGCGCAAGGGAAAGGACTTGGCGCGTGTGGGAAGTGGACGGAAGTGCGCATGGACTCACAATGCGCAGTCAAAACCTTCGCGCATATATCTGTACTAGGGAGTCATTTTTCCTAAGTTGCCAAAGATGGGGAGGAGGGATAGGAAACTATTGGAGACTATTTTTTTGTCAATTTGCCAAAAATTCAAGGATGGGGAGGAGGGATAGCAAATTGTTGGAGTTGCTCTAAGTACATGAACTCACATTAATTGTCTCGGTCTCTTCTTCATGTTCCCGGTTGGCCTGGACATTGGCATGTTTGGCATAGACGGTTTCATCACATGGTTTATGTTACGAAGCAATCTATTCCTCAAGAAGATGAACCAATAGGATTACAGAGATCTCATCCACCAAGATTAGTGACATGGATTAACCTTAGCCTTAGATCTAAATCCAATGATCAGTGTAATCTCTCACTGTAACAACCGTTGTTCCCCTAGGAACCGACATCATCGGGAGTGCTATCCGTTCGGCGACCGCGTATCCATGTTCCCAAATGGGCATCTCGCAACTCCCATGGTATCGCTTCACCCTGTATAAATTCTGAGATCGTTCAATGGAATGCATGGTTCGATTCATTTCTTTCTCTCGATATACCCATGCTTAAATACGTTATCACCACACTCTTGAGATCGAGAGGAAGAAGTTTTCGTCGACAAGGTGAGATGGATTTTGGTGACTCACCATCGATCATGACTGCCCTTGTCCTTGGTCTCCCGCTCACTCGCCGCGCTCCACTTCTCGTCGATGCCGTCCGCCTGGCGGAGGACCGCGCCTAACACCGCCGCATCTTCGGCCATTGTCGTCACCGTGGACGCCATAGCTATCGTTGTCCTTGCCGTGGCCAAGGCAACCGTGCATGCCTCACCACCTCCAGCATCATCCAGGCTTCTGGATCGGCAATACTAGTCGCCAACCCCTAGGTCCTCCTTGGCGGCCGGACCAAGGTACGGCCCTACGCCATATACGTTCCACCAGGCCGGCCAGACCGCGACGAACATCAACGCCAACAACACTACGGCTCTAGCAGCCATTCCGGCGGTCACCCCAGTAGCCACTCCGATGGATCCAGCACCAACAACTCCTCCATCAATCTAGGAGCGCCGTGTTCGCCGCCGAAACACCACTGCCGAGGCCAACCGTCCTGGCCTTCATTCCGGCTCATGGACTGCTACCTTCCAGAGGCTCTCCAATGGTGTCCTCCCTAATAGCTTCAATGGCGAGGCTGGTCCCTCCGGCGAGGGGGGCTACTCGCCCAATTAAGTGGCACGGCAGCAACTGGAAGAAGATGGAGGCAGCAATGGCAGAGTGGCGACACACAGTGGAATGGATATGTTCTGAACCATATCTCCACACTCGTATTTAATTTGTCTCCTGTCCCTTGACCGGCCACTAGGGCTCGTCCCAATAAAGCTGCCTTGCCCATGTGTGTCTTGTTTATTATATTCTAACTTGTGACTTGTGACTATAGTTAGCAGCCACTTCACTACAAATCCTTTTGGATTTCTATGTAGTTAGCCCTGCATGTTGTGTTAGGAATTTAGAAATGTTCAAAGTATTTGTGACCAGGCAAATCCAATAGCATGTGTCCTCATTCCATTTTATTGCAATTATTTAATTCCATATATTCTTGCAATATGACACATATTTAAGCCTACTGTAAGTTGAAATACTTAAATATATGTCACCATCACTTCAAGTGTACCTTATAAAAAATATTGGATATTCAAATTTATTTGCATATGCTAATAAACAATTCACTTTATTAGGTCCACAAAGTATGTCTTTACATAATCATTGCTTATAAAATGTTATACCAATATTCAACATTTACGTTAAACATATCACTATTGATTTAAATTTAATGTGCAATTTTAAGGTTCATGTTTAAGATTTGAGTTTCTACTTAAACATATTTTACATTTAATTTTACAACACATCTCATGCCTTATCTTAACATTTGTACAAAGTTAGGCAAAATGTCAAATATTGTCACGCTAAAAGAAAAAGAATTTGAGCAACTCGCTCTTGATGAACATAATTTTAAAACATGGTCAATGGACCTCAAAGTTAGTCTCTCTTTACGGGGATTCTACCAGGCCATTGTTCCACCAACAGAGGGTACTGTGGCACCCGATGACAAAACCAAGTATAGTGCCTTATATACATAAGGTCTCATATACAGCTAGAACTCAAGTCTAAATATTTGATGGAAGAAGATCAACGTGTTTCATGGAACGCTCTCCAATAGCGCTATGAATAGCAGAAGGCAATTGTCTTGCCTGAAGCTTTGCATGAATGGAACCATCTCCGTCTATAGGACTTTAAGTCTATCGGGGAATACAATCATGCAATTCACAAACTTTGTGGAAAACTCAAATTTTGTGAAAAAGGACCTACTAATGCAGACAAAATAGAGAAGACCCTGTCTACTATGATGCCTGCAGACAAAATCCTTCACCAACAATACCATGAACAAAAATTTCAAGTTTATTGTGAGTTAATTAATACTCTACTTCAGGCTGAACGGCATAATGAGATCCTTCTTTGGAATTCAAATAAATGCCATTGGGTGCTGCCCCATTACCTAAAGTACACACAAACACTCAGAATACAAACAAAAAGGAAGGTGAAAACAGGAAACCTTTAAGACATTTCAAAGGTAAAGGGAAAGGAAAAGGTAACAATAAGCGCAAATGAGAGCATAAATCACGTGTTTCTCCCAAGGGTAAGGACATTCCCAAAAAGGATTTTGACAAATCCAAAGTTTATCAAAAGAGTGGATGTTACAGCCACATCACCAAGAAATGTCGTACCCCCCGTCACTTGGTTGACTTGTACTTAAAGTCCGTTGGCCGTGACTACCCAAATCAAGGACAGAACTATGAAGCCCATTTCAACTTCCAAAAAGACGTTACAATGGAAGATGCTGCTCCGTACAACTTCCCAAATGACATCAACATGGCAGAAGCTAGTTGCTCCAAGAGGGTTCCGATTGAACCAAGCGACAACAAGTCTCTACCTCACGCGGAGGATTTAATGGACACAGACAAGATGCTAATGGAGTTTTCCTGAACCGACATGTTTGGAGATCTCAATTAGACTCCTATAGTCCTATGTCCCAATAAATTATTGCTACATATAGCAGTATTGTAAAATATTTGTGGCTTGCTTGCTATATCATATATATAGCATGTATGTATCAAGCACAATTGAAATTCTATAAAGTATTTATAATTATATATATATATATGCCATTCTCAGATTTTTAAATAAATTCTCTTTCATATATATAGATTTTTACAGGATAAATCCAATGGAGGAGGAATTGTGCCTTGTAGATAGCGGTACTACAAATTCTATACTAAGGGAAACTAAATATTTTCAATCTCTAACTAAGAGACAAGGAAATGTTCTAATAATTGCTGGACGCGATGCAACAATAGTAGGCTCTGGTTGCGCTACTATTACACTTCCCATGGGTACTCAACTTACAATTGAGGATGCATTATTGTATTCGATTCAACTCGTACCCTACTTAACTGTAGAGATATCAGGAAAAATGGACTTCATGTGGAAACACATGAAGAGCACAAAGAGGAATTTAAATTCCTGTTAGTCAAAGATACCGGATATGGCAAAAAAATTCTTGAGAAAATTCCCTCTTTACCATCTGGAATATATTATATATACATCAAACCCGTACCAGATGTTTCCTATAAAATAAATTTTTAGAATATTGATGCATTTTTAACTTGGCATGATCGCCTTGGTCATCCTGTCATAGGGATAATGTGAAAAATTATAAACAATTCCCATGGTCATAACTTAGCTAATTCTAAATTCCCCGAATCCTCTGATTTTGTGTGCACTGCATGTGCCACGGGAAATTGATTTTAAGACCATCTTATCTTAAGATCAAAGCTGAACCACTTAAATTCCTTGAAAGAATTTAAGGTGATATTTGTGGTCCTATTACTCTATCATCCGGACCATTCAAATATGTCATGGTTCTAATAGATGCTTTGACACGATGGACTCACATGTGTCTCTTATCCACACGTAATCATGCTTTTGCCAAAAATCTCAAGTTATTAGATTTAGGGCAAATTATCCTAAACACCAGATAAAATCTATTAGAATGGATAATGCTGCTGAATTTTCCTCAAAAGCTTTTAATGACATATCAACAACATTAGCACCTCATATTTTTCCTAAAAGAGTTTTTGGAGGATCTAAAGACATTGATTGATCTCAAGACTGGATGCCATCAGGGGGAGTGTTACAAAGAAATCCGTTCCTCAAGAAGATGAACCAATAGAATTACAAAGATCTCATCCACCAAGATTAGTGACATGGATTAACCTTAGCCTTAGATCTAATTCCAATGATCAATGTAATCTCTCACTGTAACAACTGTTGTTTCCCTAGGAACCGACATCACCGGGAGCGCTATTTGTTCGGCAACCATGTATCCGCGTTCTTGAGTGGGCGTCTCGCAACTCCCATGGTGTCACTTCACCCTGTATAAATTCTGAGATCGTTTAATGGAAAACATGGTTCAATTTATTTCTTTCTCTTGATACACCCATGCTTAAACAGTTTGTGCTAAAAACAGGCAAAGAAAGTGGTATCAAGAATTTCTAAAATAGGTAGACATCGTAAGGTAAAACATGGAGTAAACATTACCTTTATGTCATTAAAATTAAATTAACTTTGAGAACGCATCCACCTTATCAGGAGTATAGTAGTATAGTAATTCATTCGAGGAAACTTAAATTTATTCTTCCCATTCAAACCCTCAAAATCAACATTGTCTAGCAAAACATCTTACATGTATAATTTGTTAGAGAGTGAAAATTCTTGACACAAGAAAAATGAAAAGATATAAGAGGCTTACAACATACAAGAAACATCGCTAGGCTGGTAACGCTTTTTTGTCCATATTATCCATCATATATTGTTCAATATTTGTTGACACCAGTCTATTCTACCTATCAAATCGAGGTCATAAACTAAATCTATGTCCCTAGCACTAATATAGTATGGAGTATGTGACATGAGCAGCCCGTTAAATAATAGTAGAAAAAATATGTGACTGCAAAATCAACATAATCCATCATCACAGCACATTTGGGCCCAACTATGATATCAGCTTTGATAATTTTTCCTGCCTTGCCTACTTCAAAAACAAGACGTAGAACTTCATCTAGATCTGGGGTCAGCTGTAAAGGCATTGTTGTGGGACCCGTCCCTCATGGAGCACTAAATAGTATGCTAACTGCTTCAGCTATGTGGTAGCGCGGATTGACAGCCGCTTCCTCGGATCCATGATATCTCCTGTGGCAAATCTCATGTCAGATCCTCCCCTAGCTTTTGGAATAACAGTTCTTCATTTCTCTCTGATTTATCTTTATCTTCTCTTCTTTGGATCAGGACGCTCACTCTCCGATTCATCTTTATCTTTTCTTTTTCTGGCTGAATGGGGACCCTTATTTTCCTCACTCTGATTGTCGATTCTGCATTCTAGATATTTCCTGTGCTTGGATATGGTTCGATGCTTCGCACCCATTCTTTGCTAAAAAACAAGGACTTGGAATGGATAAATTATTCTAGCAATTCTAGCAAGGGGGATGATTAATCTTTCAACTAGAACAAATATTTACCTTAAAATGACTTACTCTAAAGATTCAGCATCTTTTATCAACATGATGTATGTGCGAACTACAATCAGGTCTTACGTGTTTATCCATTTTATTGTACCTGATAGAAAAATGGATATATCTTCTAATTCTATCTGATGCATTGTGTCAGATTGTTTAGCCACCTCAATTTGATTTTTTATCATTTCAACATCACTTGGACTATTCTTTTCTTGGTTGTGGTACCTATTGTGTGAAATTCACACATACGCAGTGTTATCCTGTGTTGAGCGTAGGGAAGAGGAGCATGCACATCCGACCGAGAAGGACCTCCTGTCTGCACTTCGTGTGCTGATCGTCGACCTACCTTCGTCTGACAATGCTTCTCATGGTCATTGATCTACCTTCATCTGACAATGCTTCTCATGGTCTTCATGAAGTTATATGATGCATGGCAACAAACACACCCACCCATTATTATTGATTCTTGTTGGTATGCATATATACATGGACAGTGCATTACCTTAATCTGTTTTTGTGATTGCAGTGGGGACAGTAGTTCAGGACATGGAGCCATGAGTCATTCGAGGGAAACACTGCATTGTTGTTAGTTCGTGCGATGGAGATATGTTCAGGAAGGTACAGTTTGACCGAACGGAATGTGAACCATGTAGATTATTCCATGCTTGAGCACCTCACCTATTCCATCTGCTGCAAATTGACATTCAGAATTGTTGCTCAGGTACGTACATGCATCATGACCAAGCTACATATATCTTGTTACTCCGTATTCACCAATTTAACAAATTTCCAATAAATCATAAGGGAGAAGACAAGATGGACGCTGATAACTTAGACCAACAAGTAGATCTGGAGTGCAGCAGCTCTATCAACGAAATGACCAGGCAGGCATTGCTCCTTGTGGCGAAGAGCAGCTACTACATCACACATTGCTCACCTGAAAGGCTGAAACAATAGATAGTCACATCTCCAAGGTCATATTTGAGGAATGAATGTTGCCATATGAGTCATCTGAAGAAAATTCCTATTTGTCTGAACTAGGGACACAGCTAAGTTCATGTGACCATGTAATTAGTGTTTCCAAAGCATATGCGACAAAAGGGACATGTAATAATTAATGTGTATTACTATGACATTGTTCTTTTTTAATTAGAGTAAATTGCATCTATAGTGCAACAACTAGTCTGGTGGGTAAATTTAAAATTACCCTAACATCTTGCCTTTTGTTTAATTTAGTACAGGAACTTGGCATTTTTGTGCATATACATGGTTCAAAGACAGCCCATGTGCATATGTATGTATGGTAATGCCGTGGGTACCGCTAGTCGCTTGTACTTTCGTTCGTATTGAAGCCTCGACCCTCAGCTCAGCTGGTTGAAAACTTAAAGCTGGGCTCAACGCCTCGGCTTGGAGGGCCAAAAAATGGTGCGAGGATTCATGCTCCATACAAGGTAAGGTCTTTGTTGCCCAAGAGAACAACTCGTCCATTAGATCTCGGATGACACAAGGCTGCTCCGCTTCTGCAAGCCCCAACGATGTGAACCTGGCATTGCTCCTTCAGAATATGGTTAGTTCTGATCCCATCATCTCTCTATAAAAATGTCAGTGTGTCTCCTCAATAAGAAAGTTTACGATCTGAGTTTAGATTATGATTTGTTGGTCTATATCTGTCGATCTTTTTTAGGGGAAAATAGACCCTTTTGTTCTTGCACGGCAATGTCAACCATTCGCGTCAAGACAGTCCTTGCAACTGCGCCCGGCAGGGCAATAATGCCCGCGCCCGCGCACGGCATGGCACTATGGCAGTGGCATCCATGCCTAGCTCCTTCGCGCGTGCGGCGTTCGTGCCCTGCTCGCTGGCAGACCTTGCGCCCACGCAGCGCTCTCCTTCACCGTGCCGAGGGGCACTGGTAGTCTTTTCTGCTTTTTGCCCTCACATGGGAAATGAAAGTTGAGATAAGCTACTTTTTTCAGCTTTATTTCACTTTATCTCTTTGTGGAAGAGAAAAAAATAGCTTCATCCAAGAAGCTGTTTTGAAAAGAGTTGTTTTAGCAAAAAAAAAAAAAAATGACTTAGAAAGAGTTTGCCAAAATTCACTTGACAAATCTTGTGATTTGGCAACTCTTTAAAATATATGACAAGTGAAAAAAGAGTCCCTCTCCAATACAGATCAAACTTACATCAAGAACCCCGAGACAGAAATAAAATTATATTTATATCCTCCCACCTCTTGAAAACTTACATCAGAAACTCTGAAACAGAAACAAAATTGTTTTTTCTCCCTTCCACCTCTTCTAAAAGCTCGATGGCAAGTCGCATCCGCGCGCGGATATATCCACGTGCGGGAGGAAAGAATAGCAACTTGGGATAAATGAGGAGTTGATTTGAGGAGTTGTTGGAGAGGGTTTTTTTTGATTTTACCAAGAAAATAAAGATAGCAAGTTGAAATACCAAGTTGTTGGAGATGTTCAGTTCGTGAAGCTATGCTAAACTATTATAATTTTCTGCTCCATAACAAAAAGACTAATTTGTTTCATCATTAAGCTACGGGAGCCAGCCGGTAGTAAGCATGATAAATAACAATTTTGTGAAATAATAAAAATCAAAGCCACCGTAAAGTCCCTTGACAACTCGAAATAGCATTGGACAATGGACATCAATCTTTTATGTCACTGGATAATCAGTTGATCGCGGCGGAATATAGTAGAATCTCTGACCGCGGGAGTTTTGACGCCCTCTTAAAGCATGCGTGCGTTTCACGCGGTGCCTCTACAGCTGTATTGGCGTGTCAGAGATGCATGACCGCAACCTCGGTCCGGCAATTTTTCCCGCAGCGCGCGCTTCAGGCTCAGCTATCGGCTATCGCCCCCACGCATTCTATGTCTTGAGAAATAAACAAAAGCAAGTAAAAGCAAAAACTGTCAATGATGGAAATCGAGCACAAGATCTATTGGTCTAAAAGTGTTAAACTCACCACTACATCATATCGTATAGGTGTTTGTGATAGTTGTGAAATATATTATAGTATTTAAAGTAGAAAAATATCTGACTATCACAAGAATAATATTTTATACTAAATTAATACCACAAGATATTTCATGAAACATCAAAAAGAAAGCTAAGTAACGGAAAAAAACAAATAACAAAAAGTAGAAGACAGAAGGGAAAACTCATGTATAGAAAAAAATTAAAATATAAATATAAAATAAATAATGAAATAAAAAACTAAATAAGAATCAAAAGTAAATAAGTATAATAAATAATATAATATAGAAATAAAGATATATTGTAGGAGCTCAAAACAAGACCTATGGTCTTAGAAAATCATTCCTGACTAATACACTATGAACATCACATGGTTACACTTTAAATAAAACATTATAACATAAAATATCTCACAAATACTAGATAAATACTAAAAAATAAATGTAGAACATCCTACTTATACTACATGAACATTCAAAAACACATCATAGAACATTATATGTATATTATGTGAATATCACAACAAGATATCTTACATTAACACTACTTATTAAAGAACCAAAAAATAATACACAATATCTCACCGAGTACTATGTTAATATTTAAAGCTAATCATGAAATATCACAATTATACTATTTGAACATCCAAAAATATATCATAGAACATCACAGGTATACTACACGAACATCACAAGTATATAGCTCGAACATCTTATCTATATGTCTTGAACATTCTTAAATACATATAGAATTTTATATGTATACCACACAAAACATAACACGTATACCACAGAATATAACATAGAACATCACATGTATACCACGTGAACATTAGAAAAATACATCTAGAACATCACAAATATACTATTGGAACATCACAAATATACTATTGGAACATCACAAAATATACCACAGAACATCACATACATCCTATGTGAATGTCACAAAATACAACACAGAACATTACATGTATACTATGTGAACACCAGAAAATACATCACAAAAATAAAATAATTAATTATAGTAAAAACAAAAAATAAAAAATGAAAAGAATAATAAAAAATAACATGAACTAAAAAATATGAAAAGGAAAAATAACATCATACTATGTATAAAAAGGGAAACATTTTAAATATAAGGGAGAAACCATTCCGCCTTTATAAAAATAACATATCAAAAATACAAAACACAAAAAATATTATATCAACGTTATATAATATTACATCTTAGGAACATAAAAACAACATAAAACATCACACGTAAATTATGAAAACATTACACACACACACATATATATATATATACTAAGCGATCATATATATACCATGTGAATGAGAAAAAATATCACAGAACATCACATTTGTATTACATAAACATAAAAAACATAAAACATCATCAATAATAATAAGAAAAATAAAATAAAAGAGGAATAAAAAAAGAAGGTAAAAAATATAAGAAACAAAAATAAAATAAGCATATAAAACATAAAATTAAAATAAAAAAAGTGAATGATGCAAAAAATATAAAAAAGAAAAGGAAAATTAAAGAAATATGAAAATACAAAACATGAATCAAATAAAAGCATAAAATAAACAAATAAAATAAATAAAAAATAGAAAGAATAAAATAAAAAAGATAAAGAAATACAATAAGAAAGGGGAAAAAAGAGAGACATACAGAAAAAAGAGACACGTACAGAACGTGCCTGCTTACTTGATGGTGTATCGGAATCGGGAAAAAGTCTACTTTTGCTCCCTCAACTTTCACGAAAAGTCTACTTTTTTTCTCCATAAACCCCAAAACCGGATAAACAACCTCCCTCAACTTTTCAAACCATGTGTTTTTCCTCCCCGGAGTGGTTTTGATAGTGGTTTTGCTACAAAGACGGTGGTTTTGTTTTTTTTTTTTTTTTATTTCAAATAAACTTTTAAAAAATCATAGTAAATCATAAAAAATCATAAAATACAAAATCTAATTTTGTTGGATTTCATATGAGTACATCTACACAATGAATATATAATATGATATGCTTTAATACAAAATTTTTGCTAGTCTTTTTTTTTTTTATTTATTTTGGCCAAATCATTGAAAAATTAGAGTAAATCACAGAAAAAAATCAAAAAATGGAAAATCTAATTTTCTTAGACTCCACATGAGTAGATCTACAAATAAATATATAATATGGTATATTTTAATATAAAGTTCTTGTTGTAGCTTTTGATCTATGCTTTTCTCAGAATTAATTAAAATAATTCATAAATGTAGCTTCTATAACTATTTTGTTGCACTAAAGCATACCATATTATATATTCACTGTGTAGACCTACTCATGTGGAGACAACAAAATTGAAATTTCCATTTTATGATTTTTTTTTATGATTTACTTTGATTTTTCAAAAATTCAAATTAAATAAATAAAAAGCACAAGACTAGCAAAAACTTTAAACTAAAGCATAATATATTATATGTTTACTGTTTAGATCTACTCACATGGAGTCCAATAAAATTAGATTTTCTATTTTATGATTTTTATGATTTACTATAATTTTTCAAAAAATCAGCCAAAATAAATAAAAAGAAAAAAAGACAACCACCGTCAATGTAGCAAAACCACCATCAAAACCACTTTAGGGAGGAAAAGCGTATGGTTCGAAAAGTTAAGGGAGATTGTTTGTCCGGTTTTGGAGTTTCGGAAGGAAAAGTAGACTTTCGCGAAATTTAAGGGAGCAAAAATAGACTTTTTCCTTTGGAATCGTGCTCATGAGGTGGTGGCTGGGCCGCCCCCGTCCCGATTGGGGTTTGGGGTTTGGGGTTTGGGGTCTAGGGTTTAGGGTTTAAGGAGCAGAGCCCGCGTCGGCCTTTTATCTAATAAATGCGCCCCTCCCTAAGTCGGGGTTTGTTGCACGTATTAGCTCTAGAATTACTACGGTTATCCGAGTAGCACGTACCATCAAATAAACTATAACTGATTTAATGAGCCATTCGCAGTTTCACAGTTCGAATTAGTTCATACTTGCACATGCATGGCTTAATCTTTGAGACAAGCATATGACTACTGGCAGGATCAACCAGGTAGCACGTCCTCATCGACAAGCTAGCGCCGGCATCCGCACGGAGCATCGGCCGGGCTAGCTGTCGTTGTTTGCAAACGGACTCACTCTTAGGCACAGGGTGGCAAAGCCCCCACCGGCCTTCACCGTCAGCCACATCCGAGACCAAAAGCACAAGCGAGGTGACCTTGGTGGTACCGATCTTAGCGAACGAGACCACGAGGCAACGCCGCGAGCACTTTAGAGCCGACAAGCCACACCCAGGGGGTGCTCTTGACGAAGGCAACGTGTAGCGAATGCAACTTCCCGTGGAACGGGTAGCGGCACGCAAGCACTTGTCGCGGCAGCGGGCAATAGGTGCCCGCAAGACTGAAGGGACACAGGCGCTAGGAGTCGGCCGCACATCGGCGGGGGTCCTCCTAGCAGTCCACAGTCCAAGACAACTCATGCGCCAACAGAGCCACGACGGTTAAGCCACCCAGCATCCCTCCGCTGGCCAAGCACGGTGAGTCTACTTGCAAGGACGGCAACCGAAGGTCCACAGAGCGCGAGAGCAACCCAACCTTACCAACCAACCGACCGATAACCGAATGTCCACAGAGCGCGAGAGCAACCCAACCGTACCAACCAACCGACCGATCAACCAACCGAAATGTATTGGGAACATGGACTAAGAGCGTGCAAAGAAAGCTTGCGGGTTCCTCGTATGTTTGGTCGTGGCCCCTGGCCACCTCCCCTCAAGAAATGGCAGCCCGCAGCAGCCCGGGCCAGCAAAGCCGCCGCAGGCCACCACCGCCAAGGTCGGCAACGCCATGGCACTTGATCCGGTTGTGGCCCCCCCTCGCCTCCCCCGCAAAGAACCCGCCGGGCAGCCGCCAAAAGCCACCACCGCCATGAGAGGCCACGCCATGGCCACAACCCGGCCTCCCCCAGCCAGCTGCGGCCAAGGCCAGCCTGCCGGCAGCCGCCTTTGGCTACCACCGGCCGTAGAGACCCCGAGCATAAACCCTCCTCATTGGCCTCCTTAGGGCCGCCCGCCAGCCCGAAGCGGGCCGCCTTTGGCTACCAAATGGCCAAGGAGGCCATGAGCTACCACACGACCGGCCTCCGAGGCCAACCAAGAGCCTCAGCAGCCCACTGAAGCAGGCCACCACAAAGCCACCAGCCACCATATGGAGGCATGGTCGTAGCCACACGCTGCCTCCCAGCCTAGCCGACGGCCAGCGGGTAACCACGAAGCAGCCGCCAAAGGCTACCACCGGCCAAGGAGGCCGTGAGTTCCCAAAACATAAGCCCACGTATGCAGCCACCGAGCAAAGGCGTCCGGCCAGCGTTAGCCAGCCATAGCCACCCAGCAGCCGCAAGATGATGGCTAGCCATGAATGGTCGGGTCAGCCACGGCCACCCGGGCCGGGCCATGGCGGGCCGCGCCGACATGGCCGGCCACCGGGTGCGAGGCGTGGAGAGCGAGTCCCGGAGGAAACATGAGTGATCTCAAGTGGTTCCCCCATTTCTCGGCCACCCTGGCCCCCTCACCCCCTACTATACCGGAGGGGCATCCCCCCTCCCGTAAGTTCTTGCGGTTTTCCTTCACGTAAACATACACGTTTTGGAGGACATCGAGAAATCGGTGTGACTTTCGCTTTCCGGTGTTTTGCTCGGGGACACGCGGTGTCGTCTCGTGAGTCGCTTATTTTGTCGCTTATTCTCGGGATGGACCCAAGCTTGGACTTGGGGATGTGGGGCCCCTGGAGGGGGTCCCCTGGCCTCGTGGGCCACCCCCGGTGGGGCGGGTCCCGCCCCGCCGTGGCCCGTTCTTGGCCTGTCGTGGCCCGTGTGGGCCCGTTTTGGCCCGGCCCATGGCCTGTTTTGGCTCGTTTCTCGCCGCGTTTTCACGGGTTCCCGCCGCGCTCTCCACGTAGAGGGACTTAGCCATTCTATCACCCGCTCGTCGGGCCCGTTGTGGCCCGTTTCCGCGCCACGTAGCCCGCTTCGGTCTTCTCGTGGCCTCCCGTGGAGCAGGCGCGGCGATCCTTTGTGGCCTGCCGAGCCAGCCCAGGCACAACCCCATAAAGGGTCGGGCCATGTCGAGCTGGGCCAAAAAGCACGGAGAAGAGCCACCGCGGCGTCCGCGGCGAGTGGGCGCACACGGAGGTGCTTGGCAAATATCTGTTTGAGATCAAAGTTACTACTGTTTATGTTTAATAAAAGTTCCATCGGAAGAAACAGAAATACATTTTCTTTCTTCATGAAGGCGTTGGCCGCAATGGCTCATGAACTACCGCGTTCACCGCGGCGACCAGCTTGTGCGGCATGCTGAAGCCGTCCCCCTCGGAGTAGAACCGGTGCGATATCTTGTACGTGTTCCAGAAGATGTCTCTGCAGGGCCTAGGAATAGAATCTCCTTCCTCGTCAAGCACAAGCCTAAGCAGCTGCCTCCGCGAGTCCGCGATGAGGCCCCGAATCTCTCTCTCCGCCGCTTCCCTGGACCGCGGCGACATCACTGCGTCGCCATCATCACCAACAGCACGCAGCAGGACGCTGTTTATGCACCCGTCGCTCATCTCCTTCTTGTAGGTGCTAATATCGTTTAGGAGACGAACGCTGATGCCCAAATGCCTGAGTAGATTCTTGTACACTGGATCCCTCATCATGTCCTCCGAAAGCTGTGGCCCGAGCAAGTACAGCGCTGGCACGACAACGGCACCCAACGCAATGCTCACCTCCGCCACTGGCATGTACTCTTCCATGGTCGGGACATGCCTTTTCCTCGTCCACTCTGCCTCCACCATGAAGGCCCGGACCAGGTTAACCCACTGCACACACCAAACGAATTGAGAGCAGGCAGCATGACCCAATGGCCAATGCCAATGGAACATAACTGAATGGATGCATAAGAAAACCCATGGGAGCCTTACAACTTCAGTAATGTGATCGATGACGCTGCGGTTCTGAGCCTTGGAACCCATTGCTGCGATCTGGTTGTTCGTGTCATAAACGGCATGGAATAGGATCTCTACATCCTCAGAGCAGAACTCGATTCCGGCGTGCGCGTCCCACCTGCAATATTAGAAGAGACAGTGACGCTTCTTATCTTCCCACTGCATTGAAGAAAACAGAGTGCTGTACTTCTCAATCAAGGTGATGAAGTTATTTTGTTCTTCTGTTGATCCTCCGCCTTCAAAGAAATCGTCAACCACTGTGCTCAGAATACTATTCTGGATCCACGCGATGCTAGCGTCGTATGATTCAGGAGAAAACACGGTAGAAGCCATAAAAATAAAGACATCCCATGGCATAACTCGTACAAACTTGAGCCGTTTCAGTCCAACCTCCTTCACCCATCTGCCATCAAGTTAGAACCAAAGAATTCATCTTCTGGATCTGAATATTAGAAGAATCATGGAGGACAGATAGATAAACACCTCTCAATGTACTGAAGTTGTTGCTGGTAAACAGATTGGGAGAAATGGAAAGCTTCAGTGGCTAATGCCAGAATATCTTCAGTTGCATGACATGCCCTGGTTCATATTCATGTAAGACTCTTGATAAAGACCCTTTTTACTATTAAATTTGAAGTCCATTTCCTTAAGAGAGCAACTCACAAATACACAGATTTTTGGATCCGGATAACCTTGGTGTCAAAACATTCAATGTTCCTCTTGTGTTGTAGTGGTTCCAAGACAGCCGAGTAAAATGGAGATTGAAGAACATATTCGACCTGAAAGCATGAAATGTTGTAATTTGTTCGAGTGTGAATCCTACAAAGAACTTTTTTACTGGTGGTTACCTCTTGAGGCAATATTGATCTTGATACTCTATTGGAACACAATTGCTGCTTCAGTAGTTTACCCGACCATGAACCAATGGTTTCTAGAGTCCACTCATCTGCTGAGATATGCATTAGTGAAGCTTTGTACAATTCAAGCAAAGCCTTGGTATCATTCAGATACCCTTCAACTGAATCATGGAATCTGGACTCTTCAGCAAAGTGAGAAAATACATCTGCACCGATATTTCAGGTAGTTTAGCTTTAGCATTAATCTCAGAAATAAATAAACCAAGGAACACTTTGATGTGAGCCAACAAGTACCAGAGGAGATGCCATATCCATGCATGCGCAGCATTCGGAATGCCATTGCACATGTCTCCATATCCATGATGATGTCCTCATCACTTTGCAGCAAGGATCTACAGGCCTAGATCTAGTGAGGATAAATCAGCAAAGAATGACATGCAGCAAACACGAAGCAAACACGAAACAGATATATTACCTGTATGTCATGTCTAATATTCTATTTATTTCATAGGAAAATCGAGATGATATTCCCATATTTTCAAGGATATCAACCAGGCAAAGTTGTGAATGTATGTTCAGTTGATAGGCCATTGGAGCTACAAATAACTATTCATATATTAGATAAACATCTAGTTGCAAAATTATCAGTGAGTTCCACAAAAATGCATACCTGAGTAGACAAACTTGTCTCCAAGGAACTCCAGGTAATTAAGTGCATTGGCGTTGTGGCTGTGGATTGCTAAGGCCGAAGTCGCAGAAGGTGAGTTCAACAATGATCCATTCTTTCGCTGATATGTCAGAACCTCATCCCAGTCTAGTATATCTGTTAATCCTTCAGCTATGTATGCCATGTAAGCTTTTCTTCCTAAATCCTTGCTACCACTACCATTCATAATTCTGTACATTTGACATTTAGCAAATCCATAAAACTTTGGAAGGAAAATTTGAAAAGGAAAAGAAACCTATACTCATGTTTCTTTATATGAACACATGCAGTTGGCATGAGCAATATAAAATATGTTATTTTTCCAAAGGAATTGAAAACATCATTAGAAAGGTCACTACTATCAGTTCCAAAATAGAACCACCACTAGTTTCAGAACCTACAGTGATAATAAGATCCAATTATGAAAAAAGAAAATGTAAGAATTCACAATCCTTTTCAACGGCAAACCTTTGCAACTCCATCTCTCGTAGCCAGAAGATCCCATCAACATCGGATAGTTTCAGTGGAAATTCCAACCCCAAGTCAATTCCCAACCTTATCATGGAAGGAAAGATGATGTTGAACCCTATTGGTGCATCACTCTTTTCATCCATAATGTAGGACGAATTCTTTTCAATGAAGTGGAGCCCTAAAAAGATCGACATCCATTGCAATGTCAACAAGAACTGATCGAGTGTGACGTGTGGATAACAATGCCATAAATATAACTAGATGTATATGTAATTAACTCATATAATAATTGTTTTGGTAGCAATAAAAGCTTCCTCTATTGAAGAAATGGAATTAACCCGTGTAGCTTCAGTTTTGATACCTTTCCTGATGTGCTCATCGCCAATGTTCCATGTCTTCAGTGCTAGAATACAAGCCAACGTGGAGGATATAGCATCCTTGCCAAGCCAAGGAGGGCCAAGGTGACCAAGGCCCCAAGAGCCATCACTATGTTGGTTTTGCAGGATCCACTCCACATAACCCCGGAAGCGTGGTGCCTGAGGAGACCCCTGTGCTGGCACCATTGCAACCCAAGCTGTGTCGTACGATGATGGAAGATGTGTGGGGTTCAGGAGCTTCTGCCGGATACTATCCTCTAGCTCCCTTATGTTCTGTAACAGGATGAAACACGATTATTGCCAGACTGCTCAATGTCCTTTACCAAGAGTACATCAAGGGACTAAACATTGTCGATTGCAAACTTGCAATTCATGCCTTAGCTTGAAGGGCCACTTTGATTCCTCTAGACACATCCTTGGTGCATACTGTTTGGGAATACAAAAATGTTTGTCATCTACATTGATAAACAATGCTTTGTATGTTTGCAAATGGAACCATTATGTTAGACTCTTAATATGTCACTACTTCATCAACATACGCTGTTAATTTGGCAGAATTGACCATTTATAGCTAGCCACAAACAGTGACTACAGAAAGAGTTTAATTTTACTGCATATAATCTGGTTAAACGAACGACACAATATCTGGCGGCTTAATAGTATGTAAAAACAATACTTGCTTATTCTAAGGATATGATAATAAGAAGTTCGTATTCGACTATATGCAAAAGCTTGCTACAATTGTAGCCAGTCAGATTAATTGCGAAACTCAAGGTAGGCATTTCGACGAGCAGCTTGAGAGCACAGATGCACACTGCATTAGGGATACATAATACTCCTATTAGATAATATAGAATGAGGTTATAGACCGAACCGCCTATGCACCTTGCGGCCGCTGGTCTGGTGGCCTAGTGAAAGTCCCGAACTTCTACATCGGCAAAGAGATGGGCAGTTGCCAGTTGGCCTTGGGCACCATGGAGGTAGGAGAAGAAGGCGCATGGAGATAGGACCATGGGAGTGTTTTTTTTTTTTTAGAAGTGTTTGGGACTTTCACTAGTTGGGCTTTGGGCACCATACAATTCCTTTACGTACACGAACCAAACAAAGCAAT
The DNA here is from genome assembly GCA_015844335.1 of Chrysopogon serrulatus. Lineage (NCBI taxonomy): Eukaryota > Viridiplantae > Streptophyta > Magnoliopsida > Poales > Poaceae > Chrysopogon > Chrysopogon serrulatus. The sequence continues at coordinate 13,843 of JADLZL010007095.1, read as the reverse complement.
TATTAGCTTAATTTGTTTCCATTTGCTGTTCGCGTTTACATTTACACGACGCAACCAAACAGTTCCTAAGTTTTATTGCCTTTAGCTTCTAACTCACCATCTCACATATCTCTAGTTTACGGATGGAACTAAACCTAGAAGACTATATTGGCGAGATTTAAAGGTTCTCATCAGTAGCCAAAAAGGAGAAAAAAATGCACAGAAGTCTGAGGAACTTTGGCACATGTTTTTCCTTTCAGTTTCATTGACAGGAGAAGAGTATGACAGTAGCGAAGCTTGAAATCGCTTGCTTACCTCCACCTATACGGAACCTAGTCTATCCTTGTAATTTTTTTATGTAATGAATTTCATAATAATCTTAACGTATTAGCATGGCACTTTAATTTTTTATGCTTTTAATTAGAAGTGGTGGCAATATTTTATTTAATGACTCAAGTGAGCTAAATCGAGTCTATATATGTGACTTCCGTGCTCCAGTATGGATTAGGGGTTATGGCAACAAAACTAATACGATGGGAAAAATTAGATTGTCTCTTTGTCTCTTTTTACATAAATGAGCTAAAGTGGTTGAAATTGTTTTTTCTAAATTTTAGATTACTAATTTCAGATCAGAAAATCCAAATTGATCCGAAGAAGGTTGAGTAAAGGTCAAGCTATATAGGAGTATATGTATATTTACCGCGTCGTGGAGCGCGTGCATGCCGGGAACGATATAGCCGTGCCACTGGAGTCTGTCGGAGCAACTGATCAACTAGAGGGAAGGCAGCCTTCATGGACACCAATGCCTCCTCCTCGGTCCTCTGGTTTGATGGATCCAACCACCTCTACTTATATACGAAAGCTATCGTCTATCTATTTGCCTCCCTCCTACCCTATATTGAACCTAATTCTGATCTAAAGCTATATGTATAAGGGTATCTTCAATAATTATTAAATAGCTATTCCAAAAAGAACTCTATTGGCTATAAAAAAAGAGATCAAATAACTAGCGATTTTTAAATAGCTAATCTAGCTTGATCATATAAACAACTATCTCAAAGCTCGCATAACTTTCTACTTTAGCGTTCTGTTTTTAGTTCTCTCTAAACCTCCTCTAGCTAACTATTTGTAAGTTATCCTTCACTCTGTTCATTTATTTATCAGCCGGATTTATCATTTATTTGAATAGTACTTTTCTCCCACGGTAAATGAATCTGCCTGTCTTGTCAACACCGTTTGATGAGGATGTACCGGTGGCATTATATTCTAGGTAGCTAGGTCGTTGGCCGGCACATTCATACACGTACAGTTTGTGACCACACATTTTTTGTTTTTCTCTCCACTTATCAACCACACGCTATTCATTAGGCATGCAGTACTCCGATCTCATCTCTGTACAGTGCCAGAACCGCTGTTAGTGATGATGACCAGCACATATACTCAGACCACTGCTGTGAGTGCTGTCCACCAGCCATGGATGACATAAATATAATCCATGCGCATGTATGATGTATAGCACTCGTTCTTATTTATTTATATATAAAGGTGTGACAATCCACCGGTACTCTCCCGAAATCAGCCAGGGTGACCACGTCGCCTGAAATAGCTTCGCTTAGCCAGCAGCAGGCCACCATCGTTGCCTAAAATATCTTCCCTCCCCCCGTCTTCCCCTAAAAAACCGTGTTGTCTTCCTCGGTCCCTCTGCACTGCTAGCCGCCTCGTCCACACTCGCCTCCCTCTCTCCGATCCTGACGCGGCGGTGCGCTGGCCGACTACGAGCTCGGCACCGGCGGCATCGTCTCGGACGCCTCCAGGAGAGGACCGACCGAGAACTCTCTCTCTCTCTCTCTCTCTCTCTCTCCCTCCTCTCCTCTCTATATATATATAAAAGCGAATGCAGGCCTTAGCTGGAACTGCAACGACCCGGACATCTCTGCCCGTAGCATTGCGCAGCGGACGACGGACGGCATGGAAATGGCATCATCTGCCCCTCGCTGCAGGACGCATTCTACGCCGGCAACATGGTAACCAGTTATGAAGAGACTATATATATATACACACACACACACACACACACACACATATAGAAACCATATATAGATTTTTCAAAAAAAAAAAAAAATCTTAGATTTAGGTGACTTAATAAAAAATATTATCAACACATATGCATGAAGAGACTATACTAGCACAATATACATTCCATGAATCTAATCTTACTGTATGATAAATACAGAATATTTTTATATAAATTTGGTCAAGTTTAAGATGGATTGACTACACAAGAATATGCATGTTTGTGTCCCCGGTCTTATAATTTGAGTCCAATACCTGCACCGTCAAATGACAAACCCTTGTTTACTATCCCATTTACACATCTAATTCTTAATATATGCTAACATGAGAAGATTTTCTTTATTCCTCGTAGGAACGATTTGGAAAGGTCAAAATAGTTTTCATAGCCTGGTCTTTTAAGAATTCCTCTCTAGATTTTTTTTTTTTAAAATGACATTTTCAAATAGATACTCCCTACATCCCAAATTATTTGTTCATTTCGGTTTTCATACCACAAGTTGACTTAATTTATAGAAAACGCGTGCAATATTTATGTCTTCAAATAAATTTGTTAAAAAACTAGACTCAAAGATCTTTCCTATGATACTAATTATAATACTAATTGATAATATTTATTATTTACAAAAATTACTGAAAATTGTTTCTCAAAAAATGAAAGCGACAAACATTTTAGGACGGAGGGAGTATGAGTTTTAGAGCCTAGTCTCTTAAGAACCCCTCTCTAGAAAAATTAAAAAATAAAAAATGCATTATTAAATAGATATGAGAGTTTTTAAAGGAAAATTTTAGCCCCCAAATAATTTCAAATAATAGGTTTGTCAACTACAGAGTTGTGGATCAAAGAACGACAAACTTAGTGTAGGCCATGTCAATCTTTCTGGCCATTTGAAAATTCATATTATATTAAAAAATCTTAGAGTTTAAAATAAATATTTAGCCTCTATATGATCTCCAACCAAAAAATTATCAGTTACAAAGCTTCAGATCATGTTGAGCACTGCACTTTTGGTATATATGGACCATGTCTGAACATCTAGGTTCAAAATTTTAAACAATGATTTTCAAATATGAGAACTTAAAACAAATACTTTGAGTCTCTAAATGACCTCAAATAAAACATTTATCAGCAATAAAATTATAGGTTATTATGTCAAGAGCTAAAATTTGAATAATAAATTTAGTCTTATTCAACTTAATATGAAAAAGTCATGATTCATTTTTTGCGAAGAAAGTTATGATTCATTTATTTGACAACCATTGCATATATAGCTATAGGCGTCCATTTTTAGAGGCAGTTTCTTAAGAGATCGACATTGGCTCTTTTGTACCACCTGTGAAAATAAAATTATAGTGTCATTAGAAATTGGTCTTGGTGTACCACCGAGGATTAGAAAAGATTTCTAATTCCCGCCATTTTTGTCTTTGCCTGCTAGCAGTTGTAGCTAGGCTTATATATGACGATGATGGAGCGCACTTTTTTCCGCATTTGGGCCACTCAGAAATTAAATACATGATATGTGTCCATACTTTTCTTTAGATTAAATTAAAGGAATAACAACACTCCAACCTCCGTAGAGGATAAAAAGTTTAAGAAAACATGTTAAGAAACAACCCTCCTGAGGCAAAATGGCTTCATCTTGAATATCCTTGAGTTCTGCATATCCAGTTGAAAATGCAAGAAAATACATTGAGGCTTCATTTAGATCCTTGGAATTGAATTTATTTTTATAATCACAATTTAGACATATGTTAATTAAGCTAATATATTGTATATGTAATTGTTGGCTATACCAGATACTTATGTGTTGCATTTAAGAAATATATATAGCATGGTGATCTATAAAATGAATTTCCATCTCTCTCACCCTATTTTTTTAGGAAACCAGAGGGGTTTGCATCCCTACAGGAAGCTTATATTAAAAAGTAGCAAAAAGCAACAATACAGAGTCTAATCGGAGGGGGGAGTTTATTAGAAACCAAAAAAAGAAAGGAAGAAAAGCATAGCAAGGACAGAGGAGCACCGAGCTAGGGAAGACTTTCTATCCATGAACTAAGATGGTTGTACTGACTCCTCTTGACCCGCAGAAGCAAGAGCTGACAATCTGCCTTGAAGAGGTCTTTAGAAAGCTGAAGGCTTGGATTGGTAAGGCGAAAGGTTAAGTCATTCCTGGCCTTCCAGATATCCAACACATCAAGCTCTCTCACCCTATGAATTTAGATAGATTTATATGTGAACTTTAGAAAGTGACAGAATATCAAATTATAAACCAAATAGACTAGGTTTATTAAGTAGATTTCAATTCCTCTGAATGAAATGATGCAAACGGCAGCTGAGCGAGGGCAACATACCTGTACAACTTTCAATGGAATCGAGGTCTCTCACGCTTTTTAACCTGTTTGTTTTCCCCATTTTTGTTTAAAAATAGGAAAAATGAAAATTTTAGTGTATAATAATAAATAAACAAAATGCATGATAAGTGAACCGGTCATTTCGACATTCACATGGGATTAGTCTTCTTTATGCTTATATTTTGTGCCTATTAGGGTGCATCATGGTGTCATTAAATGGCAAAGCACAGGCTATTACATGCAAACATGTTGTTAGAGTTGGACGACAGAAGGTACGTACAAACACACACAATCATGCCAATACGACCTGATCATTTTCCGCTCACAAATAAAAAAGTATCTAGCTAGAAGTCTCTGAATTGAACCAATAATCTTCATCAAGGATGAAACAAGAAAACTGCTAGGCTTGATAGATGACATCAAGGTAACTCTGAAGTTCACGGGTGAAGGCAAGATCAGCGTTTCAGCTTATGACACGGCATGGGTTGCGCTCGTGAAGAACCACGAGGGAGGCGATGGCCCACAATTCCCCTTGAGCATCAACTGGATTTTGCAGAATCAGCTGCCAGATGGATCATGGGGTGACAACAAATTCTTTCTGATCCATGATCGGATCATCAACACCCTCGCCTGCATCGTCGCACTGAAATCATGGAATGTTCAAGATGATAAGTGTAGAAAATGTACCTTCTGTGGCCTTTCAGAGAACAACTCTAATGGATAAGTTTTTATTATTGATAGCTACCTAGCCTAGGTAATCTTCGACGAGATAAATTTTTGGTTTGTTATAGGTCAGGACTTCATTTGCGGAAATCTATGGAGGCTAAACGAAGATGACGAGGACTGGATGCTTGTCGGCATGGAGATAACCCTTCCCACATTAGTAGAGAAGGCCAAGAACTTGGGACTCGACTTGCCATATGACGAGCCCGCCTTGCAAGTGATATATGCCAAAAGAGATCTAAAGCTCGGCAAGTATGCATAACGCTTCATAATATTTCCATCGTTAAGTGTGTGTGCGCGCACACACGTGGATTTTGTTAGAATGTTGCGTCCTGATTCCTGAAACATGTAGTAATAATAATATCAGTGAGGGCTGTAGTTCCAATTTTTTTGTCACGTCGCTGCGAAATTGAACAAAAAATGACTAGGGCATCCCTAATGATTCCCAAATAAAATAGCTAGTCTAGAAAAAAAAAATTATTGGCTATATATATCATGGAGAGAGATCAAATAGATACTTCCTCCATCCCTAAATAAATACTAACTCTATTTTAAATTATAATTCATTTGACTTTTTTCTCCAAATTTGATCATCCGTTTTATTCAAAAATTTATGCAAGATATCGTTTCTTTTGTTGTGGCATGTTTTATTAATAAAATTTATTTAAGAATAACTTGAGTTTAACTATATTTATATAAATTTTTAAATAAGACAAGTGGTCAAACTTGTGGTCAAAATAGTCAAATGAATTATAATTTAAAACGGAGGGGTAGATTTCTAAAATCCATGTCAATCAAACTTTTAAATTTGACTAACTTTATAGGAAAGAGTAACAATTTCTATGACACAAAATAAGCACGTTATAAAAATTATATTCTATGATAAATCTAACGATACTAATTGACACCATAAATCTTAATATTTTTTAGAAATTCAATCATAATTTTAAAAGTTTCACTTAAAATAACTCTAGGAATCTATTTATTAAGGGATAGAGTGAGTAGCAATCTCTAAATATATAGCTAGTCTAGCACAACCTCCTATAAACAACTATCTCACAATTCACATAACTCTCCACTACAATCTTTTTTTATTCTTTTTAAGTTTTATCCAGTTAGCTACTCCCTCTCTGTCCCAAAAAAATGATTTCTAGTCAAACTTTTTAAACTTTAACCGAATTTCTAGAAAAACATTAAGATTTATGTTATCAAATTAGTATCATTAGGTTTATCATAGAATATATTTTCATAATATCACCATTTTATGAGGTAGATGTGGTCACTCTTTTCTATAAAGTTAGTCAAACTTAAAAAAAAATTAAATAACACAGATTCTAGGAACACTTCTTTGAGGCATAGAGGGAGTATTTGTAATAAGTTTACATTCAGGATACCCTAAGTCTTGTGAAGTAATTACAGTTCCAACTTCCAATACAAACTAACTGGAAGTAATTAATTAAGGTAAATCAAAGAGCCATGAGTTAGATGGCCTTAAAATAAGTGGTACCTTTCCAACCTCATAGTCACCCCAGTCTATACCATATACTAGCTGGAGTATGTTTTTGGCCTTCAGCATAAATATGAGGCATTAATTAAAACTCAGGTATGTCGGCCCTCATTTTTGAGAGTCCAGAAATACTCGTATTTGTGCTAGGATCACGCACAAATACCTTATCATATACAGAAATGGCACACAGATTTAAGGAAAAATATTGAGCTTTATTGATATCAATAAAAAGGGTTCTACATCGTTAGGGCATGACCCATGCATGGGGTTACATTTAGTGAAAGACTAAGGTCGTGAAACGGCCAAGATTATTACATGGTGGTCTCTAAAGCAATACTACTTATTCTAGCGTAGCATAGCAACTACTCCACAGGCAACTTGAGCATAGCCGAAACCCTAGCTCCTACGATCCGTTGAACGCGTCGGGGTCCTTACGTAGCTCCTAGACATCAGGGTGCACCTCCTCTTCATAGTCGCGATCATCCTCGGGATCATAATCTGCATGGCAAAGAGGGGTGAGCACTTACATACTCGAGCAAGTATCAACTTTTTGGTGGAAAAGTGTGATGATGAAAAATTAAGGTTGGTCCTAGTAGGGTATTATTCTCCTCATTAGTCCTGGGTTAGTCCATAACATTCACAAGATTATCATTAGCTTGTTAATCAAGTATAATTCTAATCATAGTGTCCCATCCTAGCATTTGCCCATTCCAAGGACGTGGCTATCTGAATAGATTCTAAGTAACTCTGCAGAGGGTTAACACTTTTACCCACACAGTAATTATAATTCCTCCCATGATCAATGGTTAGAAAAGAACTACCGAGATCTCATACCCGAGAGTACACGACCTTAGGTTTCCATATACTTCCACTAAGGTGCTCAGGGGTTGGTAACAAACATCTCAATCACATAGCATAAAAGGGAGACACCATGTCTCATTATCTATAAAAACAGGGGGCTCGAATGCGGCTCAAAATCTCAAGGGTTGGACGAGGAAGATCACTTAGCAGTCCTATGCCCAACCAGGTTATGGAAGATCATTTAGCAATCCATGCCTCAAAATGTAACATGGAAGATCACTTAGCAATCCATGCCCAACCAGGCCATGAAGATCATCAGCATCCATGCCTTCTCCTACTCTACCGTTTGCCTACACCGCCCCCCTAAGTGGAAACATACTTTGACCTAACGGGGTGTGAGATCAAGACTACCCATAAAGACGTGTGGCTATACAAAATATCACACCAGGATGAATAGGAGGCTATGAACTAGTCCTTAGGGGTGACTAAAATAGGTATCTCCGATGAGATATTCTTCATAGACATATCCGACAAGTAATCTACACCTAGATTACTCCTACCTATTTCAAGTCAAGGTTCACACATTCACATTATCACATTACCACAATCATTCTCATAAATTCTAAGCCATTATCATAGTAGAGTCAATATACGAGTAGAGTACAAGGATGGTAGAAGGGTGAAATTAGGACTTTCCTGTATTGTCATTGACACCATCGATGTCCACGACGAAATTGGGTCCTTGGTGTCCTGATGCCCGTCCTCCTCTAGGAGAGTTTCTATCGGGTAAGACTACCGCTAAAAGGCAAAAGAAATACACAAAATGCAAATATAGAACTAGGTAGTGGCATTGGATACAATGCATAGAGCATGATTTTATAAGAATTTAGAGAGTGGTTTGACTTCATTAGGAGTTAGAATGCAAAAGTTACACATTTTAGAAGTTTATTTAAAACCCTAACTACTAAGTGGAATTTTGGTTAGATTTTCTAATGCATGGAAAAGTGTGCAAAGTACATGATTAAATTCTACATGTTAAATAGTTTATTTACAAATTTTTTGGAACTTTTCTAACACTGGAAAATGGAAAAATAACTTCCTGTGTGTAACAGCATGGTGTACCTAGCATTTTTCCCTAGTGTACCTAGAAGGGTGTGTTACTGTGTGCATGTGTGTGTGTGTGCATGTGTGTCCGATAGAGTGGGGCCGGGGAGGCGTGGCCCTTGGCCCATGTTTAGGCGGCACAAGCCGTCGGCCCATTGGCCTTCTCGGGCCCGCGCATGTGAGGGACAAGGGAGGGAGAGAAGAGGGAACCGACTAGGGGCTCAGCAAGAGCGGTGGTGTACGGCGGGTGAGCTCATCGCGGCGACGGTGAACGCCCATAGTTGGTCCTTGGGTCCCATGTGTTAGAGAGGGAGAGAGAAGAGGGAAGGGATGGCGCGAGCCACGGCGGTGTCGTTTTCATGATGCAATTGGCCTTTATGCGGGCCCGCGCGCATCGATGAGGGACAAGGGAGGGGACAACCTCGATTGAACAGGCCAAATCATGGCGTGTGGTGATGGAGGCCGTGCTTCCTTGTTCGTGGAACAGCCGATGAAGGGAGGGAACACCACCGTGGAGGAAGCATGGTGCCTTGGGAAGAGAGAGAAAAGGGATAATGGTGGAGTGGCGTGGGTGGTGGGTCTAGGCGTCCTTCCTTCTCGTGTCGCCCGCCACAGCCCGGGTGAGCTCGGCTTAGTTGATTAGAGCCCTTATTGTATGAACTTAATGCCCATGGGAGCAAAGTCGTGGCGGCTCACCGGGAGATTAGGCCTTGAGCCACACCCCGACGTGTAGTGTAGTGTGTGTGTGTGTGTGCATGATGCTGAATCGGCCCGCATTGTGCATGCATGGGTGCGGAGTGGCATTGAAGAGAGGGAGAAGGTAGCTAGGCGCCTCACCGAGCCACGACAGCCGGTGTATGGCGGGCGATGGAGGCGATGCACCGTGGCGGTGTAACTCAGGGGAAGAGGGAGGGAATTGGAGGGAGAGGGAGGTAGAGGAGGGGCTCTGGAGGCTCGCCTCATGCTCAATTGGCTAGAGGCGCAGCAGAAAGCTTGAATTCAGGTGGCGACTCTAATGGCACCGGTTGCTCACGATTTTGGGGCAATTGAGCTATCGCTCGGGAGAGAGAAGAAGGAAAGGAATGGAGGGGAGGAGATGTTCTTGCTCCTATCGGAGCTCGGAGTGGAGAGGTGATGGTGGAGGAGCTCCGATCGGGCCTATTTATTGGCCGGCAATGGTAGTTCGGCAAGGAGATATTTCTCCGCCCGCCGTGGCTAGCCAGTGCGCATGCTCGCGTTTGAACTTGCTAGGTCGGTTTGCCACAGTGAGGCGGTCCTCGTGCATGTGGCATGGATGCGCTCATCCGAGCTTGTCGTGTTGCGCAGGTGGTGGGGTGTCAGCGAGAAGGTGTGGGAGGGAGAAGGGAGGGGAGAGGGCGCGGGTGTGCTCAGGATGTCGACATCCTAATCCTCTTCACGTGGCGGAGCGGAAGGTGGTAGCGGCTGGCTCGAGGCGACACTCTCGGACGTAGTATTTGCATCGTCCTCCCGCTGCTGAAGGTAGAGGAAGATGATGATAGGCGGGCCCCGTATGTCATTGGGTGGGAGAGAGTGAAGGCGGGAGGCGGGCGCGTGCGTGCGGCTGGGCCGCGTCGTTGCCGGCCCACGCGGGAGAAGAAAGGGGGAGGGAAAGGAGAAGAGAAGGAGAGGGGGAAGGTGGGCTGCTGCTGGGCCGTGAGGGAGAAAGGGAGGGAAAGGACCCCGGTTCCATTTCCTTTTTTCTATTTCTTTTTCCATTTTATAAATGCATGAGCTTATGAATTCAAAAGGATTTGAATTTGAAAATGCATGATGAGTTGCAAACTATGCCACAATAATTTTATATCGCTAAACACCTCGAGTTTAAATAAAACTAAAAGGGTTTTTGGAAAGTTTTAAAAAATTCAAATTTTTAGTGATTTTTGAAAAATGGTTTCAAAATTTGGGGGTGTTACAAGGTGTTAGAGTTCTCTATACAGGTTTTATTAGCAACTCATGCCATCATGCGCCACTAATAAAAAAAACCCACCTATATACACACACTCCACCCTATTTTTTGGGGGGATTTCTTGGAATTTTTGGAACAGGAAGCATGCATATCCACCCTGACATGACGTTGTATTATCAATACAACTGAGATGATGGATTCCAAATCAAATGGGGCCTAAACTCAATTTTGGTCCCCGCTTAATTAATTGATGTCAAGCTGTTTATGTTGTTTGTAGGATCCCCAAAGATGTACTGCATGACGTGCCGACAACTTTGCTTCTTAGTATAGAAGGAATGCCAAACTTGGACTGGAGCAGGTTATTTATGCTGCAGTGTCCAGATGGCTCGTTTATGTCCTCACCTGCTCCCACAGCTTATGCTCTTATGGAAACTGGCGACCAGAAGTGCTTTGAATTCCTTGACGGAATCGTCAAAAAGTTCAACGGAGGAGGTAATAATTTGATTATGACAAACAGTATGGGTATATGGGTATTATTACTCAATTGGTCTTTTTCATACGTAGTACCATCATAGTTTACCATGCGCACCAAGGCAACCCTCGGTACGGTCAGGGTTTCTTATTTATGATTCAAGAGAGCCACAAAAGCAATCACGTTATTCGATGAATAATGAAACCATCCATGGAATGTATTTTTGGCTTGTTGTACATGCAAAGACAAACTGTATTAGGAAATAGTGTATGCTCCCTATATGTCCTATATATAACATGGTGGATTCAATAAATTTTAGCGAAAGGATCAAAATGCCTAAAAAGAGGTGAATTAGACTAATCTAAAATTTCTCACAACAAATAAGTCTTACCACTTAGCCTATTTCACCTTTTGTGTCTAGAAGTGTTTTCTAATGTTCTACCTACAAGAGTTTTGCATCCTAGGTTTCGATCCTACTCTAGCATATGACAATTCTAGGAATGTAAATGTATAATGTAATTGCTCAATGTAAATGCTTAAAGTAAGGAGAGGGAAAGGGTCATGGTGATGTTACCTAGGCAAGGGTATAGCCCCCCTCGATCCACAAAAGGATGGAATGCTCTCTCCGTGTTGGTCCTTTGTCATCCGACGCGTGCGGCGTGCCTATAGGCTATAGCCACTCACAACATAAGTTGGGTTATCCACAGGCTTTGTCAGATGATCACCAAGCTCAAAATTACCACCAAGTTGCCTAGGTGATGCCGATCACCAAGAGTAACAAGCATATACTGTCACTTAACCCAAACAAGGCTAATGAGAATGGTCTCCTTATGCACTAATGAGGTCCTTAATCTTGGATTATTAAATCTCAATTACCCCACTAGACTCTTGAACTCCCTTGCTCTCCAAAATGTTTCTACAGCTGATCAAATTGGCAAGAGAGCTAAGTTGGATGAGTAGAAGATGTATTTATAATCCCCATATACCCGTTACGGTCCAGCCCAGCATTTTTATGACCTGTCTGTTGGGTTGACCAGATACGCCTGCTCAGTAGCCAACAGCTACATGACACTAGCGGCGCTAGACAACTGCTACTTCGACTAGACTCTAACCTGCATCCTGTCAACACTAACTGGGCACATCCGGTCAATATTTTTCCTCTTTGGAACCTCTCTGGTATTAGCCTGACTCTGGCCTCCGCACGTCCAATCAAACTTAGCTACATAGCGTTCGATCTAGACAAAAGAGCAAACTCTCATATGTGTCTGTGTCTGGTTGTCTGTGTTTTACAACCGGCAACACATCACAAGGCTATCGGAGACGATGATTCGTGAGCTTCGGTGTATACAGAACTCAGCGGAAACACAAAGACAACGGTTTAGGCCGCTCAGAAGCTTAATACCCTAATCTAGTTAAGCGTTTGCCTTTGTGTTGGGTGTCAGTATAAAGTTGATTGTTGTCCAAAGGTCGCCTCTTGCTTCTCTTTATATAGCCTAGAGAGCAAGGGTGCGTGTATCTAGTCCTAGTCGACTACAATAAAGGAGTCATAATCCGATTACATAAAGATGTTTTCTAAATTAGTACGGTTAGGTCGATTCCAAGTCTTTGCGGTCCCCGTCATCTGAATTTTTTTTGGATAGACTTCAGACCGCACCAGGTCCTGATCCTATGGATCCTGTGCTCCGTCACTGGTGCAACGCACACACCTTGTTGTGCTGCTCGGATAGCAAGCACCAGCGTTTGGTCACGTTGTGAGCGCGCCCTCCTTTCACATCCAGTTCAAGTTTCTTTGTGAATATAATGAAGTTGGTTTCATTTGATCTTTGGGCCATCCCAAGCTATCTAGTGGTAAGTTTGATAAGTGTGCACCACACCTAACACATTACTTTTACCTAGGTCAAGCTATTATAGTTTATATGCCCTTCATAGTACGATTGGGTAAGGTTTTAAACATACTTGGTTCATATAAGCATGTTTCAATAAGATTGACGGGGTTAGTTATGCTTATAAGAACCAAGCCAACATAAAAACTCAAAGGATATGAAATTAAGCATGAGTACGATAAGATAAGTTCAGTTAACATGGAGTATAGTGGAAGCAGAGATAAATGAGCAATGAGATATAAAACGGAGAACCAATACATGTCATATATGTCTCACGCTTTGCTCTGAAGCAATAGTAGTCAGTGGAGTCATGACTTTGTCACTGTCTCGACAGCTGTAGTAGCGAGAATAATAGTGACTGCAGGAGACTTGGCTCACTAGCTGTGGCAGCTCTGACAAAGTGACAAAAAACAGAATCGTATTCATACTCCCTCTATGTTCATAAAACTTGACGTTTTGGATAAGGTTTGAGTCAAACATTAGAAACATAAACTATCAATAACTTTAAAAATATTTAGTTTGAAAAGATGAAACTTATATGTATAGACTCACCTTAAAACCTACTTTTATAAAAGTAACTTTATTTTAGTTTTTCTTATATATTTTAATAAAAAACAATGGATAAATTTAGATTTTGGAGACTGTGTCCTTGTCCAAAAACAGAATCAAGTTTTATGAGTATGGAACTGTAGTCCCTGGTAGTTCTCAATGAACTATTATGGTAGTTCTCAATGACAAATCGAGTATTAAATTAAACGAACGAGATGTTGGACCAACATATACCCACCTAGATAGTTGCCATATTAAGGTCTCCTTTAGTTGGGCTTTTGGGTTCCAAAAGTCAAAAACCGACCAAAAAACTCAAAAGCCACAGTTTTAAAAGCAACTTTTGCTCTAATAGAAAACTCAAAGCACATTTCCTTCTCATTTCAATGGCTTTGGGGGAAAAATTACCCACCTCCCACTGGTTAAAAAAAATCATTATTTTCTTCTTTTTATTCACATCTTCCCCCTTGCGAGCTTTT
>JADLZL010007094.1:0-13343 GCA_015844335.1 Chrysopogon serrulatus | reverse complement strand
ACTTCCACTACCTAAAGCCACAAAGCCGGGCGGGCCGCGCGGCCCACGACCCGTCGAGCCTACCTCACGAGGGGCTCGGACGGCGCCGATTCTCCGCCTCGCCCGAGCCCCGGTAGGGGCCTCGGGCGGAGCCTCCACTTTCTCCGTCTCGCCCGAGCCCCCCCGGGGCCTCGGACGAGCCGCCCGGCTTCCGTCCCCCCGAGCCTCCGGCAACCGGGCCTCGGGCGGAACGCGTCGCCCGAGTCAAAACCCGTACCACCGACTTGGCGCATATCCACCACCGCCCGTGTCGGGGAGCACTCCATGTTCTCGACGGGGGATGGGCATCGCCGGTCACGGCCACGCCGGCAATCATGCTTACGCGGTCTCCACGATGGAGGCCACGCCGCCCGCAGTGGGGCACTTTGCTGCCTAACTCCTCCGCCAGTCCCATCGCCGGAACCCCGGGGCGCCATCCACCACGCCAAGGCCACGGCAGCCGGCGTCACCCCCGAGCAGGAGTGGACCGACACCCCCCCGGTCAACCAACAGTCCACCCGTGAGCTCTGAGCCCGGGATGGGCGACCAGCGTGCCCGGCGACCGGCCACGGCCGTTTCCAACCACTCTCCGATGCGGCGACAAGCTCCGAGGCCTCCCGAGCCTCGGCCTCCATGCGGGTCAAAGCTACAGGGGATCCGCGCCCCCTCCGACGCACTTCACCAACTCCAACAGGGACGTCCATCATTCCGGACAACAGGGGCAAGGAGGCGACGTCGCACTGCCTCGTCACGGTCCGGGACTGGCGGCCACGCCGAGCCTCGCCCGAGGGAGGGCGGAAGCCCGTGACCCGACCACGAGCATGACCACCTCTTGTAAGGCCCTGCCTTCCCCTTGCGGCTATAAAAGGGGAAGGCAGAGACCCTTAGAGGAGAGGCTTACACACACACGAAAGCCCGACATCGGCACACCACTCGACCACCACGAGACTTGGGACTCCGTCCCTCTCTCGCTGCTTGTACACCCTACCTACGAGCACTTCGGTGCAAGATAATACAAGAACTCCTCCCCCTCACTGGACGTAGGGCCTTCTCTTGCCCAAACCAGTATAAATCCTTGTGTTCATCTTGCACACCATCCGAGGTTGGGAAACACGCACCACAAATTCACTCGTTGGTGCTAGGACCACCGGTTTTAAGCGCCCGGCGATTTTGGCGCGCCTGTAGGGGGGTCGCTGCGTGTTTCGCCTCTCTTCCCGCCAAACCTCCGGATGGCCAGCCAGACGTGACGACGCTTCGGGGCGACTTCTCACCCCCAACTCCTCTCCCACTCCGGCCCTGGAGGGCGGGGACCACGATCCGGTTCGGTGAGCTTGAGTTCGTGTCGGCTGGGGTCCATGCGACATGGAACTCCTCCCGACTGGAGTTCAGGGGGCCTTCCGACGACCCCGGCGGACTCGACACCTCGGCCCGGCGCAGAGGCACCACGGTGCTTTCACCCGCCCTCGGACGGACGCACCCGGCTGGCGGTCTTCATGAAGATCTTTCGGCGCTGTGGCTGGGCGACACCCGCCGTAGGGGACGCTCATTTGCCGCCGCCACCACGCCCGGCCCTTTGGCATGATCAACGATGCCGCCACGCACACAGGATTTGTCCCCACCGCCATGGAGGCCGGAGGCGTCCCGCCGTCGGCGTCGCTCCCACGGGCACCCGACGCGCACATCCCCGACGGATCCGCCCATGCCTACGAGGAGTACCTCGATCAGGCAGGGGAGCAGCGCCACTCCCAAGACGCAGCGCTACACCCACCCGATCCGGCGCCACCTCGAGTACACGCGGAACCCGGGGGGTTCATCCCGGAGCTGCGCCTTCGCCTTCCGGTTACCCGACTCCGACTCCCCCAGCGACATGTACGACCCGACGCACGAGTGCTTCCACGTGGAGGTTCGTGATCTCGGCGCCCGGCGGCCGCGGCGGCGATGAGGATCGAGATCGTGACCCTAGGCACGCCGCTAGGCCCGCCCGGCAGGCCGCCACCCCGATGGATCCGGGGAGCCTCTCGACCACGCAGGGGGGAGCAGACCCCACCGCCTGCAGCTACACCGAGGGCGGAGGATCCGGCGGCCACGCCTCGGGAGCCACGTCGACCCACCGTCGAGCAGATCCGCGACCTCGGGGCTAAGCTTGACCACGACCGTCTTCGCCTTCGGCCGAGAAAGATAGGCAGCGCTCGAGCAAGGTCACCGCGCGGCGCTCAACCCGAGCCCGCGGCACGGCAGCACGCCCGCGGCGTCAGCGAGGATCGTCAGCGGCGAGGGGGGCGAGCATCCCCCCGCGTTTTCCTGCGCGCAAGCCAAAACGTCGCGGCTGCGGCCCTTCTACTCCGATCAATGCCGGAGCCCTCCACCCCGGGGGGCGCCGCGTCCCGCAACGAGCTACGAGACCTCAAATCGAGACCGCCGCGATCCAACAAAGGCCGAGAGCTCGTCCCTCGCGCCTTCGCGCTCGCAAGGGCGAGGAACCCGCGGGCCCTTCCCGGGAGGAGCGCGAGGCCTCTGTCCCACCAGATCCCTCACGAAGGCCGGCTCGCGAGCGCATCCAGGACAACCCGGTGGCGACCTCAACGGCGGCGATGCACGCAACATCGTGAGGGGAGGCGAGAGCGGGGCGAACGCGACCGCCCGGCCGCCGGGGGCGGCAGGCGTGATAGCGACGAGGACCGCGACGACGCGGACCCCCGGGGCCTCGTGCCTTCAGCCGGGAGATCCGCGCCGGCCACGGTTCCCCCTTCCGGTTCCGCCCGGCCCGCCAACCTCACCAAATACTCGGGTGAGGCGAACCCCGGGGGTTTGGCTCAACGATTACCGCCTCGCGCTCCAGCCGGTGGGCGGGGCGGACGACGACAGAGCTCATCATCCGCAACCTTCCCTTCACCTAGGCGACGCCGCTCGGGCCTGGCTGGAGCACCTTCCCGCCCGGCCACGATCTTTGACCTGGACCGACCTAGTCAAGGTCTTCGTGGGGAACTTCCGGGAACGCGTATGTGCGCCCAGGGAACTCCTGGGATCTCCGTGGCTGCCGCCAGAAGCCCGACAGGTCGCTTCGCGACTTCATCCGCCGCTTCTCCAAGAAGTGCACCGAGCTGCCCAACGTGGCCGACACCGCCATCATCAGCGCATTCCTCGACGGGACAACCTGCAAGGAGCTGGTCCACGAACTGGGACGGAAGATGCCCTCCACCGCCAACGAGCTGTTTGAGGTAGCCACGAATTTTCGCCTCCGGTGAAGAAGGCGTGGGGGGGCCATCTTTCGCGGCGCCAACGACAAGGACAAGCGGGAGAATGAAGAAGCCAGCCCGTGCGGCGACCCGCAACCAGAAGAAGAACAAGAGGGGCAAGCGGAGGGGGAAGCAAGGCAAAAAGGAGGAAGACTCCGAGGATGATCTCGTCGCTGCGGCCGACCGCAAGGCACCCCGAGGCCCCCCGGGGCCCGGGGCGTTCGACGACATGCTCAAGAAACCTTGCCCCTTCCACAAGTTCCCCGTCAAGCACACCATGGGGGAGTGTGACTTGGCCCGCCCGATTCTACCAAAAAGCTGCCCCCCGCCCGAGTACAAAAAAGAAGAAGGAGAAGGAGGAAGAAGACAAGGATGACGGGTTCCCCAAGATCCACGATGTCTTCATGATCATCGGGGGCCTCCCAAATAACCTTTCACCACGACAGATCAAGCGCGAGCGCCGAGAGGTATTCTCGGTGCGCCCGCCCGCCCCGGTACCTACCGTGGTCGGCCGAGGCCATCACCTATGGCCCCGACGACCACCCGCTGTACGTACCGAACCCCCCGAGATACCCACTCATGGTGGATCCGTCATCGGCAACGTTCGGCTCACTAAGGTGCTGATGGATGGATGGCGGCGCCCTCAACATCCTCTACTCCGACACCCTCGATGCATTTGGGGGGTGGAGCGCCCACCTCCGACCCTCCATCTCTCCCTTTCGGGGCATTGTGCCGAACAAGCGAGCCCGGCCCCTCGGGCAATTGACCTCCCCGTCGTCTTCGGGACACCATCAAACTACCGCAAGGAGGTCATCACCTTCGACGTAGTTGACTTCCGAGGCACCTACCACGGCATACTCGGGCGTCCCCGCGTGCACGCGAAATTCATGGCGGTCCCGAACTATACGTACCTCCTCCTCAAGATGCCGGGCCCCAACGGGCGTCATCACCGTTGGCTCCTCCCTACGAGCATGCGTTCAAGCTGCGACGTGGAGGCCATCGAGCATGCGGAGGCCATGGCCGTCTCCGAGGCTCTCGACTCCAAAGCGCCACGCCCGGCACCTTCGAGCCGTCCGATGGGGTAAGGGAGGTCCCGCTTCGACCCTCCACCTCGTCCGGCAAGGCGGTGAAGATCTGTGACTCCCTCGACCCTAAATAGGAAGCCGTGCTCGTCGACTTTCTCCGCGCAAACATCGACATCTTTGCGTGGAGTCCGAAAAAAACTCTACGCGGTGGTCCCGACTCGGCGCAAGCTCCGGCACTACTTCGACGCCCACCCCGTGGCCGGTGGTCTCCTTCTTCCCGTTGGGAGAGATCCTCGAGAATCGGGAGGTCTCGGGCGGGTTGCCAAGTGGTCCGTCGAGCTCATGGGTGAGACTCTCTCCCTACGCGCCGAGGAAGGCCATCAAATCTCAAGTCTTGGCCGACTTCCTCGCGGAGTGGACGGACACCCAGCTACCGCCGCTCCAGCTCCAGGCGGAATGCTGGACGATGCACTTCGACGGGTCCCTAATGAAGACCGGAGCCAGCGCCGGCCTCCTCTTCGTCTCTCCCCTCGGAGTGCACATGCGGTACGTGATCCGCCTTCATTTCCCAAAGATCGAACAATATGGCAGAGTACGAAGGCCTGCTCAATGGGCTAAAGATCGCCGTCGAACTTGGCGTCAAGCGCCTCGACGTCCGAGGGGACTCGCAGCTCATCATTGACCAAGTCATAAAGGACTCAAGCTGCCACGACCCCAAGATGGATGCGTCTTTGCAAGGCGGTGCGCGCCTTGGAGGACAAGTTCGACGGTCTCGAGCTCAACCACGTCGTTCGGAGGCACAACGAAGCCGCCGACGAACTTCGCCAAGATCGCCGCTGGAAGAGCCCCGGTTCCCCCTGACGTCATCACCAAAGACCTCGCAGCTCCTTCCGTCACGATCGGGGGGCAAGGGGAGGCCTCAGAGGATCGTTCCGACCCCCCCTCGGGGCCGGAGGTCAGTCCCGAGGCCCCCTCAACTTCCGAGGCATCCTCGGCATCGAATGCCGAGGTCATGGAGATCGGCGGGGGGGATCCAGAGGCCGACCCCCAAACCGGACTGGAGAAAGCCATACCTCGACGATCATCCTGGGAGTCCTCCCCGAGGACTTCACCAAGCCAGCGCACCGCAAGAAGAGCAAAATCCTTCGTTGTCATCGGGGACGAGCTCTACAAGCGAAGCCCCTGGGGTCCCGCAGCGATGCATCACGGTCGAGGAGGGCCTCGCCCTAGCCCACAAGATCCACGCAGCGTCTGCGGCCACCACGCCGCCCCCGCCCTCCCTCGTCGCCGGCGCTTTCCCGACAGGGGTTCTACCGCCGACCGCGGCCGCCGACGCCATCGAGGTAGTACGCACCGCGAAGGATGTCGGGATTACGCTCGTCGACGCACTCGCCAGCTCAGGCCTCCAGACCATCCCGATCACGTGGCCTTTTCGCCGTGTGGGGCTTGGATCTGGTAGGACCCCCTCAAGAAGGCGCCCTGGCTTCACTCATCGCGCTCGTCGCCATCGACAAGTTCTCCAAGTGGATCAAGCGCCCCGTCACCAACATTCGGTCCGAAAGCAGGCGGTGCTTTTCTTCACCGACATCATCCACCGCTTTGGAGTCCCGAACTCTATCATCACCGACCACGGCACCCAGTTCACGGGGGGCGAAATTCAAAAACCTGCGATAAGCACCAGATCTGGCGTCGTCTGGTCCTCGGTCCGCGCACCCCCCTGCACAAACAAAGGCGTAGAGCGGGCCAACGGGATGATACTGCAAGGGCTCAAGCCTCGGATCTTCAACAAGCTCGACAAGTTCGGCAAAAAGATGGCTCGAGGAACTCCCTCGGTCCTCTGGAGCCTCGGGACGACGACCACCCCAGAGCGACGGGTTTCACGCCCTTCTTCCCGGTGTACGGCGGCCTGAAGCCATCTTGCCTACCGACTTGGAATTGGATCCCCGAGGCTAAAAGCCTACGACGAGGCCCGCAACCAAGTGGCTCGGGAGGACTCGGCTGGACATGCTTGAGGAGGCCGGGGGACGCTGCCCTCCTACACTCGGCAAGATACCAGCCCGGTCCCTTCGACGCTACCACGACCGACGAGTCCGGACCCGAGACCTCGTGGAAGGTGATCGGTGCTCCGTCTCCGCCAAGACAACAAAGGACGCCACAAGCTCACGCCGCCACAGGAGGGCCCATCATCGCCGCTGAAGTCCTCAAGACAGGCACATACAAGCTCGCCAACGAGGCCGGCGAAATCCTCAACAACGCTTGGAACATCCAACAGCTACGTCGCTTTTACCCCTAGAAATTCCAAGCATTGTACATACGTTTTGTACCATTGGCTAAATAAAACTAAGTCCTTGGACGTTTTTTCCAAGTCGCAGCATTCTGTCCCCAAGGGACTCGGCCGAGACTTACTTTTAGCTCACCAAAACCAAGCCTCCCTCGGGGGGCTAGAAAGGGGGAACCCCCCCGAAAGCACCCCTCAAAAAAGTCTTTTTCGAAATCTTTTTTCATTTTCCCCGGCTATCTTTCGTAGACTCTACGTTCCCGAAGGTTTCGCACACTTAGGAAAAAAGGCACGACCAAGGTCATCCCGAGGCCAAGGACGGCCGAGCCGCGAGGTCACCTACAGCCGAGCGCTACGGTGCCTCCACTCGCCACCCTCGGCCAAAAGAATGACTCCAAGTGCCGCGAGGAGGCCGCCGACTATGGAAGGGCAACGGGGCCGAGGCATCTACTCGCGCCGTCCCTCCCTCGGTTAAAGAGCGACCCTCGGCTGCAAAGCATCCTCGCAAGACCAAGTAGCGAATACAAACGGAAGGGAAGGCAAGAGATAGCGAAAAAGCTAGTACAAAAAGCATAAAGCCTCAACGGGCCAATTCACAAAGTGTCTCACAAACACAAACTCGACATAAACTTTTTTATTTACATGAGCGCTTGGGCCCAGCCTGCAGGGATCTCTTGGGGGGCATCCGGGCCACCAACATCTTGGGCGGCAACATCCACGGCCTCGGGGCCTCCGGCACCAAAGATCCGCAACCTCGGCGGACACGACCTCGGGCGACCGCAGCCTCGGCGTCACTAGCTTCCTCCGGAGGAGTGAGATACGGCGGGCGCAAAAAAACCACCACCCTTGGCCAGGAGCCCCCGCTCCTCTCGGCCTCCCTCGGCGAGTTGGGCCAGCACATCGGTCTCGTGCCCCATCTCCTCTTCGGCCACGACGAGCCCCTCGGCGATCCGAGGAGGTCGAGCCGGTAGTGGGACATGGTCGGCCAGCGGCGTGTGCGACACGCCAACTCGGGAGGGCCTCCAGCTGCACGCGCCTCCACCACGCTGCGGCACCGCCGGCCAGCGACACCAAGTTGCTGCCACCGGCTTCCTCGGCCTCCACCGCGGTGCGGGCAGGCTTGTGGCCTCCCAAGTCAAAGTCTCAAGCTCGCCCCTGCGCCGAGGTTATAGGTAACTGCGACACGGAGAGGCTCTCCTCCAGCTCGATCACCCTGCCCTGCAGGTCTGCTCAACCGAGAGTTAGGCTCTCGAGGCGGTGTAACACGGGCATGAAGACCAGTCGCAGCTCTTACCTCGCAGTTGGCCGCGGAGGGTCTCGTTCTCGCCGATCCCTGCGGGGCTCGTCCTTCGGCTTGAGTACTCCTCGCCCGGGGACGGCCCACTCAGCCTCGAGGCCTCCCGGCTTGTCGGACGGGGACTTGATGGAGTCCGCCAGCCCGCGGGCCTGGGCGACCATCGCCTCCTTCTCCGTCGGGCTGGTGATGCTCCTAGCGTGGCCGCCGCGATGTCCACGGCAAGGGTGGCGTCCTCGCGTGCCGTCGTGGCCTCGGCCTGCAGCTGGGAGGCGAAGGGCGGAGCTTCTCGAGCTCGGCGTCCTTCTCCGACACGGCCGTCGTTACTGGGCGACCAGGCCCCTCCTAGCCCCGAAGGTACTGGTCGTGAAGGCTGGCCGACGCGCGGAGAACCCTCCGACTTCCGCTCGACGTCTGCGCCAAGTCCTGCAACACACGCTCTCCCATTTGGTCGATCCGTTGGGAAGACGCTCCGGAGGGAAGGAGGGCTGAAAGTTCACTCACCCGAAGCAAGGAGGGAGCTCACGGCACAACCCCCGACACAATGGTCGGGGCGGCCTTCTCGTAGCGGTCGGCCCCGGTCCGCCACGCTCACCCGCATCCTCCCTCCTTGGCGTCATGGCGCCAAAAGCCCCGCCTCTCCCGGGGCCCCTGGCGGGCGGCTCTTCTGGGCAGGTGGGCTCCCGCGGGGTTGCTCACCGGACGCTCAGTAGAGGCGTGGCACCCACGGAGCGGCCGGAGTCGCTGCGCCTCCTCGGCTCCTCCCTCTGCCGTGGTGGCACCCGCCTGGTGGCCACGGGTTGAGTGAAGGGCCGGGGCTCCTCCACCATAGCCGTGTCGGGCGGTAGCAGCCACCACGGGCTCCCTCCACCGCCCCTCGGGCGACACCGACGAGTCCACCGGGCCGACACGGCACCATCCTCGTCCTCCTCGGCCGGGGCCTCCGCAGGTCGAGCGGTACCCAGGGCCGGCCCCTCGACCAGGCGCCCACAGGCGTGCCCCGGTCTCCCGGCCGAGCGCTGCGCCGCCTCTGCTTCGCCCGAGGGACCGTTCCATGGGCGGCGGCTCTCAGCGACCTTTCCCTCTCACCGGTCCCGACCGTCGGCCGGCGGTGGAACTGAGATCCGCGCTCCCGACCCCCGCCTTAGCTGTTTCCGAGGCGAGGGGCCGCGTCCGCCGCGGCCGTGCGCTTCAAGGCGCGGATGGGGACAAGACGGAAGTTTAGCGGGCGGAAAAAAAGCAAACGTCGAGACCCGACGGCAAGGTGTAGACACCACTTACCCGCGCACTTTAATCCTAGCTCCAGCCGGGACCCGCCCGACGGCGGGAATGTCGAGCGCCAGACGACGCTCGCCGGCCAAAGGCGTCCCATCTGCGGGCCTCCGACCGCCTGGGCAGCCGACCAGCGTAGGGAGCGAGCCTCCGCGGGGGGGCTCGGCGACCTCCTTCCCCGTGGCGTCACGCCCCCCCCTGGGGGATGTCCCAGCCCTGGGGGCATCGCGGCCCCAGTCCGAGCAAACGCCGGGGACGAGCCTCTCCCCAGCCCTTCCGGACGGCGGTGCCGGGCGACGAACTACCGACCGCCCGGGGCGGCTGACGTCACCTCCGGGATCCAACCCCAAGCGCCGGATCACCGTCCCCCCGCCCCACTCCCCCCACCATCGCTGCCGCTGCCGCCGTGCTCGGTGGTGTTCGACGGCGCCTCCGCCAGAGGGAGACCCTCCCGCTCCCAGCGCCGCCGCAGCAGGGATAGGTCCTCCCCTCCTTCTTGCTTATGGGCGTTGCAGGCCAAGGGGCGCTCCCTTCTTCTTTCTCGGCCTCCGCGTGCTCATGTTGGCACGCCTTCTCCTTGTGGCGATCGGGGGGCTTCGACGGCCTCGGCCTCTCCAGCGAGCCCCGCAAGCGGCAGCCCACTGCATCGGGCGTGAGGAAGAAGAAGAAGAAGAACGGAACGCACGACGGAGCGGAGGAACGGGTCTTACCTTGTCCGGTAAGATCGATCCGGAGCAATTGTGAATGCTCCACCGATGCCGCTTTGCCGTCGGTCAAGGACACCGGCAAACCCCTCGTCCCTCGGCCGCCATCGGGTCCCCTCAGGGGTTGCCAGGCCGCATGTCATCTGACCCAGCGTACCGCCGATGCATGAGCGGCAATGCGCCCCGCTTGTGGAAGCCGGCGATCACCGCCCGGCGTCAGACCCTCAGCCCAATCGAGGCGCCGAGGCGGTAAACACCTTCCTCGGTAGTCACCCTCTCGAGGATCGACTCCTTCCCGCCTGACGGCTCGAGGTGAACACCTTCCCGGTGTAGGCGGGCAGGTGGCCGTCGTTCTTGAAGAGTAGAACCACTGCTGTGCCAACCACGGTTCGAAATTTGGCGGAGCCTCGCGGGATATAGTCCTGCCCGGTGCTGGATCGCAGGCGCAACGTGCTCTCTGGGACGACCAACCTCTTCCCCTTCTCTTTCCTGCTCCTTCCCCTCTCTCTTTCTCCGCCCCAGGCAAGATTTCAAGAACAAAGAGTAGCCTCGAAGAAGTAGAGCCACACAGTCCCAAGGGCATCGACGCCGAGGTAGCCCTCACATTGGCCACGAAGACGGCCGCTGGGAGATGCGGTTGGGGGCGAGGTTGTGGGCTCCAAGCCGAAGTGCCCGGAAGCGCCCGCAGAAACGCCCCACCGGGCATCCCGAGCCCGCGCTCATGGAACGACGTGAAGCTCACGGCAATACCCCCGGCGGAGGCGCGGATACCGATCATCCGGCGACGGCATGATCCACTGCGGCCGGAAGTTGTTCCGAGCGCGAGAGCCCCTTCTCCACCAACGCCACCAGCTCCGCCTCTGTCACGGAGCAGGACTCCCGATCCGCCACGCCAACAACATCGGCCTTGGGTGCCATCGCGAGGACGGGATCGAGCGAGGAAGGCGGCACGGGAAGTCCCTTTCCTTTCCCCTCTCCTGTGAGCTCAAGAGATTTCTCCGGCGGCGGGAAGGCAAAGGCAAAGCGGCGGCGGCGATACGAAGGAAAGGCCAACACGGCCGCCGCATCGGTATTTATACCCGACGCGCTCCCCTTCTTTGCATTAAGTGCGTATCGGCCCACGATCGCCCACTCACTCGATTACAATCACAAGACGGCCGGCCTTGCCAAGCGCGCGAGCGGCCGCAGCCACACGGACTCAGGGCGCCACACACGCGTTGCACGGCGCATCCTTCATAAAGGATCCGGGCCACGGAGCCCGGGGCCCTCGCCACCGCTAGCGTGGCCACGCTGAAGACGCAGCGCCGCACATCACATCCTCCGTGGGACCTGCGAGCGCGCGCACGGCAACTCGCCACGACGGAGGAAGTGGGGCCCGCCACGCCAGCGGCGCTCCGCATCCCACGGCCGCCTGAAAAAGACGCGCCCACGCCCCACGTTAAGGCAAAACAGGGGTTCCTTCCCCATGAAGGAGCCGAGGCGACGGCCCACCTAAGGCCCGAGGGGTTCGCAGGCGGCCCATCAAAGGGTTCGACAGACCACCCTGAGGCGGCAGAGTCGGGGCAGCTTCGGACGGCCTCATATACCCCAGCCCCGCAAGAAGCGGGCCGGCCCTTGCAAAGATCCAAGGCCAGCGTGGCAGCGAGTAGGGGGATCCCGCGTGGGAGAGCACCGAGCCCTCGGGACCCGGGCGGACCCGACCCGAGCCCCACCTCGCATACCGTGCAGGCTCTTATGAACCCCGCCTCCGGGCCCGAACAACCCCTAGCGAATGGGGCACCCGGTGGTTCACTTGGATTCTCCCGCTAACAAATAACGGATCTAGTCGTGGGTGTTCGACACTCGCCGACGATAACACGACGAAGTCCACCCCCTCCCCCTGCAGAAGGGAAGCCGAGGTGCGTAAGAAATCCGGCGGCCGAGTCCCATTGGGTTCCCTCGTCACATCGAGGGCTCGGGGCTTCCCAACGAGCAAAACCAATTTGGGAAAACGCCCCTAAAAACCCAAATTAACCCCGACGAGCCGACGGGCCCTGGGGGCTCGGCAACACGAACTAACCGTCCACCAAAAAGACGCAGAGGCCTCGGACGAGTGCCCTCACTCGCCCGAGGCCTCGAAACTACCGGCCCAGTGCGCTCATGGCCCCCCCCGGATAATGCGGCTCTCGGGACAAGCCTCAAAGCCACGTTGTGCAAGCTAAATGCAAGCCTTGAAGGAGTCCCCAAACTCCTCCGAAGCCTCGGGGACTACACCCAGCCAGGGTGCGCTTCGCGCACCACCAAAATATCGGCGGCAACCAAGGAAGCACGACCTCGGCCCACGAGCAGTGCTTCCACTCCTTCGAGGCTCGGGGGCTGATGTCGAGGACCAAAATAAGGGCCCCTTAAGGAAAGCCCAACAAACGCAAAAACTTCGGCCCGGCCCAGGCCTCCCACTTCCACTACCTAAATCCACGGTGCGGGCGGGCCCTTGGCCCACGACCCGTCCCGAGCCTACCTCACGAGGGCTCGGACGGCGCGATTCTCCCGCCTCGCTGAGCCCCGGCCCGGGGGCCTCGGACGGGCCTCACTCTCCGTCTCGCCCGAGCCCCCAGGGCCAAGCGGGGCCTCGGGCAGCCGCCGGCTTCCGTCCACGCCCGAGCCTCTGGCAACCAGGCCTCGGACGGGCAAATTAAGCCGGAGTCAAAGGCCGTACCACCGACTTGACACATATCCCCACCGCCTCGGGTCGGGGAGCACTCCATGTTACGGCGAGGGGATGGGCACGCCCGTCACGGCCCACCCGGCAATCATGCTTACGCGGTCTCCACAATGGAGGCCACGCTCGCCACAGTGGGGCACTGTGCTGCCTAACTCCCCTCCGCCAGTCCCATCGCGGAACCCGAGGCGCCATCCACCACGCCAAGGCCACGGCGGCCGAGGCGTCACCCCGGCGGGGAGTGGACTGGACACCTCCAGCCAACCAACAGTCCACCCCGTGAGCTCTGAGCCCGTGATGGGCGACCTGTGCCAGCGGCCGGCCCCGGCTGTTCCAACCACTCTCCGTGCGGCGACAAGCTCCGAGGCCTCCCGAGCCTCGGCCTCCATGCGGGTCAAAGCTTCTTCTTTGGCGCCCCCTCCGACGCACTTCACCAACTCCAACGAGGGGCGTCCATCATTCCGGACAACAGGGCAAGGAGGCGACGTCGCACTTGCCTCGTCACGGTCCGGGACTGACGACCCACGCCGAGCCTCGCCCGGGGAGGACGGAAGCCCGTGACCCAGCCACGAGCATGACCACCTCTTGTAAGGCCCCCCTTCCCCTTGCGGCTATAAAAGGGGAAGGCACCCTAGAGGAGAGGCTTACACACACACGAAAGCCCGATATCGGCCACCACTCGACCACCACGAGACTTGGGACCCCGTCCCTCTCTCGCTGCTTGTACACCCTACCTACGAGCACTTGATTGCAAGATAATACAAGAACTCCTCCCCTCACCGGGCGTAGGGCCTTCTCTTGCCCGAACCAGTATAAAT
>JADLZL010007093.1:0-60037 GCA_015844335.1 Chrysopogon serrulatus | reverse complement strand
GACGGGGGATCAAGGCAGTTTAAAATTCAAATCTGGAGCTATATTCTTTGAGTGCATTTTGGATTTTACTATGTAGTGCTCCGAGCTAGCTTTACTAGGTTATTTGGCTAGTCATATAAGCTAGTTGATAAGATAAATCAGCTGATTTGCTGTGGGAGAAAAATATTGCTCGAACAGCTGATAAGTCTGACTGATAAAATAACCGAATAGCGTGACTTGGCAACTTAAGACCATAGGTTGAGCCAAGATTTTGGTACCGAGAAAGAGAGAAGAAAATTTGCGCTAAGTCTTCAACCTTCACCTCACTGTTCTGTTTCATAGGGAAAAAAAATCATAGTACTAACATAAATAAGCCTAACATAAATAAGCGAGAGAGGAAAGATACAAATAGAAAAATAAGCCCAAAATATCTAACCACCTACCATTCTGTGATTCTTAAAATGATCACAATAATAACATGTGGGGAGAGGGAAGATAATAGTAAAAGAAGCTTAAAACATACTAGTACGTACAGTAATAATGATACTGAAATCCTTAACGCAGATGATTGTAGTGAGAAGATCACTCTTAAGTCTTTTTAATGCATGGGGAACATGAGTTATGTTGTTCTCTTAGTTTTTCTGTTCTTGCTAAACTGATGTTTTGGGGTATTTCACTGATTATATTTCCTAAGTGAATAATCAACTACTTAGCCCATGCTGTAATTTGCAGAGGTTCATAATTTAATATTAAGTTATTTACAATCGGCTGTCAAGCCTCACAAAGTCAGAAGTCATTCTCTTGGTACTTGATTGTTGAAGAATAAACATATACACTTCTTGGTGGAATAGAATAATAAAAATAAGAAATCGTGCCTGCCAGTTGCCCAGCAATGCGAAGTTCACCTAGCACGTTAAAACTGCCACATGCGGTTTAAGTCCTTATACAATTATATTGTGATTTTTTGTGCAATTCATTTGGTTCCACGTGCACAAGTCTTTATTTATTTGTAGGTACAAATATGTCTCAAAGTGCAATCAATCAAAGTTTGTCGGCGGCCCAATAATACCTCATTACGAAGGCCATAACTCTCCATCCAGAGTGCAATTAAGGTCATTTGATGGAAAGGTTATTTGATAAACTTTCAAATAGGTATGGTCTCACCTTAATGTCATGTCAACGAGGCCTTTAAATCATCAAGACATGTTGTTTTCTGCTGGGAGCTATATTATCATCAGAGACTTGTCATTCACCCTAGAAATGACCCTGGCCCAAGTTGGAGCATACACCGAGAAGATGAAGAACACACCAAGGAAGCCCTTAGATGTCCTCCTACTTGGCCACCACCTTACGGGGCCAGCATGGCATCCAAGCTAAGCCAAAGGCCTAGTTCATCTCGAGTTCGCGTCAACCTCGGCCTTCAGGACCAGTGAACAGTAAAACAGACGCCTAGGATATATCTGGACTCCGTTTTTTATGATTCATATATGGATGTAAAGATAATTTTATAAGCTAAGCAATGGCTTTAGTTTGAGGTCAAAATTCAATTAGAGTCAACGAGAATCATCAAAACAAGTCAGCATCCAGAATCTGTTAGGGTGTTATATCACCGTTTTGGATCCGTTGGGCCCTATATCGTGCCTGAGCACATTAGAGGGGTGCGCCTAGGGGGAGCGACGACCCCTACACCTTATATTCAATAGCCGCTGCCCTCGTTAGGGTTTGAGTTTTGCTTTAGATTAATCTATCTTCGAACAGTCATCATTATCAGTTCATGAAACCCTACATTATCATATATCTGCAATTGTCACTTCATTTCAGTTGTTTTTATCTTGCTCTTTCTTGTGTTCTTCGATTCACAGCAGGGACTAGCCTTCATAGTGAGGTCAACCAGATTATGGTATGATTGATAACCAGAGGAAACGTGATGCTAAAGTTACAATGTTCAGGTCTTTGTAATCTGAAACCATATCTTCGTCTAATTATTTATCTCGAAAAAGATCGGGAACCCCATCCCCTCAAACCACCCCCCCCAACACAGATGAAATCTATATGCACGTTAACTACTTGTAGTTGCTTTTCCACTTTATTGATACTACCAGCCCAAAACAACAATGAAACTCTACGGGTACATGGCTACACCGTCACCGACATAACACAATAGTAATAACCCGATTTCATGCCTCTCTATTCTTATAAAGTGGCGCAGTCTAAATACTTGCGTGTCGTGATGGCTTAGCTTGATGCTGAACTCTGTGCTCGCCGTTCCAGTGCCGCCGTTACTTTATTTACATGCTGAGCTATCTGCACTATTTCAGTGAGAGGCTTTGCCGATTGCCCACCCCCTAGTTTGATGCCATGCTCTGCCACTGACTGAAGGTGTCTATTTTCATGTACTCTGAATCATTGTGGATCCTAATGTTTGGGCATATCCTGCAAACTCATTATTACTCGACTCGATCATCGTTCACTGCCATTATTCTTCGCTTCATGGAGAGAAACAAGATACATACCACGAAACCAAAAGGATTTCAACTCCTAATGATATTTCTGTCACTTAACCCATACATGGGCATCACACATCAGCCTGAATTGCTTGTGCAGTGGAACGAGGAAAAGGTAAACATTGTATATAAAAGAGTAGAATATGAATCAACCGATAGACTGATAGAACTGGATGGGAAAAAAGAATAGACTGGCCCACATGGGATCTCAATTCATGGTACAAAAAAGTTGAACCTTCAGATTTTTATTGCTAAAATAAATTGAACTGTCACGGTACAAAAAGCTCGCTCAGGTTAATTCTTGTGGGAATAAAAAAAACCTTCTGGCTGGAATCATTTGAAACCTATATTAAGTTATAAGGAGATTTCAGGGGACATAGGATGCTTAAACAGTCATTTGCCAACTAACAGAATATTCTTCACCAAACAATGATGTGAAGAAACCATCACTGTTCAATCAATGACAAGCTTATTAATCCAAGGCACACAAATCATCCACTTTATAAATCAAAATAAGAGAGGGAATAATCCTTTGTGCTGTCTATATGCAAATTTGCATATCAGACATAAGCATACAGGAGAAGCTAATAAGCACAATGTGCTCTCCACACAAAAGTATGACAATTGAAGTTTAGAGTTTGGAGCATTGCTTGGGGTGGCAGTGATTCAGTTGGTGGCCATTTAGGATCGGATGCCACCTGGAGAAAGAATGGCGACTTGCAAAGTGGCAGTAGTTTTTCTGCAGGGTTGCTATAGCAGATAGAGTGTGGTTAAAGAGTAAAAACAGGGAAATGAAAGCGAAGGGAGTCAAGAGAACTGAAAGACAGAGTGTGGTCATGAAAACAACTGGTGCTACCAGGAGTGGAGCTCTGTTCATTTCAAACCACTCGTGCCAACGTGTACTACAAATTAAAACCTACATCCTACAAGAAGTATTGTCCATGTAGGTCGTGCCCTCATTATTTTTCGTTAACGTGCAGTTTGCCTGTATTTCAATAAGAGACAAGAAATTTCAGAAAACTTTCAAGGCACCTCTATCATCCTCCAAGCGGGCGGACATGCAGGAACTGTTTCCCGGTTGGCGTCGTTGCCATATATGGGCAGCTGTGGTTGTAGCACCGCCTTAAACATTCCAAGATGTAGTACAACTAAGTGTTTTGCGCGTTGTTGCAGCTTGTTAGGGAGTTCAGTTTGGGTTGCACTCGCAAACCAAACCATGCCAGCCCGCCTACATGCTCTAGTTGGTTAGCGAGTCCGGTTCGGGTTGCACTCGCAAACCAAACCATGCCACCCTAGCCTGCTCCCGTGCTCTAGTTCTGATATTGTAGCACGTGCCCTCAACATCTCCCACAATCTAGTTTTGATATTGTAGCTCATGTAATCTCCTGATGCCTCACAGTCGCAGCCCTACGTGTGTCATCTCTACCTCGATCCCGCTGTGAAGTGTAACCGTGTAGCTGTGTCAGAGCATGCAACTTTTGAGGAGCTAACCCTTGTGACACCTTAGAAGGGAGCTGCTAGCTTTGCAACATTGCTCTTATAGACGACTATTAACCTTGCTCAACGTCAGATGCACATGATCCGGCTGATTTAATTTTAGTATCAGATTTTTTTCGTTCCATAAATGCTGATTACTGAGTAGCACATGTATATAGCGGGCACTACTACTTCATGCATTAATAATTCAGATAATGAATGCCACTGTCAACAGAAGCTTTTCAGCAATATCAAGAACTTGAAGATATTGTGTTTAATCTGGATGTCCCCCCCTCCTGATAAATGGACTTACACCTGGGGTTCTGCTCTTTTCTCTTCATGCAGAGCTTATAAGAATTTGATTGGTCATAGAGATGTTCATCAAGCATACAAATGGCTATGGAAATCTGCCGGCCAAAATAAACGAAAATTCTTCTTCTAGCTCATTCTCAAAGATAGACTCAGTATTACAAGGAATCTGCTTAAGAGACACCAAATGCATCTTCAAGATTATAGTTGTGTTCATTGTGGAAGCCATATTGAAGAGACTCTAGCACACCTATTGCTCGATTGCCCTTTTGCTGTGGCATGCTGGCAGTACCCCAAAGTTCAGAGTTTCCTCAAGTCTTGGACAGTTTCAGGCACCAGTTGCACGTGCCTTTCTTCTTTGAAATCATCCTTACTATGTGCTGGACAATTTGGACCCTGAGAAATGATGTCATCTTTCGGCAAATACCAGCCTCCATCCACCGTTGCAAGCAGATCTTCAGACAAGAATTTGCTTTAGTTATTCTAAAAACAAAATCCAAGTTCCACCTCAATAGATTTATGGCTAGAAGCATATGTGTAATCTTTATGATTTTCTTTGTTTCTTTCTTGTCTCTTCAGTTGTACTTTTGGACCTTTACTTGGCTTTCAATAAAGTACAGTAGGGGATCACACCCCTCAATTTCTATAAAAAAAAAATCAGATAATGAATAATAGTCCTGAAATTTGTTATGTAAGGCAAAGTAATGATTGCTTCACTACGGAAGAGGCAAAATTTCCCGAGTATCGCAGGCTTCCCCAAGTGCTAAAAATCGGGCACTCGGGGAAGAATTGCACTCGGGGAAGAGAGGCTTTCCCGAGTGCCGCAGAGTGCCTGGCACTCAAGGAAGAGAGGCACTCGGCAAAGACTCTCTTCCCCGAGCGCAACACTCGGGGAAGAGCGGCACTCGGGGAAGAAAAATGTTACTTAACAGACCAGCCCACGCACGCCGTTAAAAAAAAAAAAATCTTCCCCGAGTGCCTTACCTGACACTCGGGGAAGAGGCCCTCGACAAAGTCTTCCCCGAGTGCCAGCACGGCGTCAAGTCTTCCCCGAATACCAGCACGGCACTCGGCAAAGCCTTCCCCGAGTGCACGTTTTCGATACTCGGGAAAGGCGCCTTTACCATTAGAAGCTACCCCGGAAGCTCTTCCCCGAGTGCAACTGGCACTCGGGGAAGCCACCGGCTCCCGTAGTGCTTGTTTGTAGAATGACTGTTAGCAGAACACAATGCTGACTCGGAAGCAAAATATGGTATAAACATCAAAACTGAAAGAAGCCCATAACGTTCAGAAATATATTCAGGAGAACTGCACACTTTCTGTTATTTATTCACAGCATTATTTGTAAACTGATGCTAGCGTGCTTGCGAAAAAAAAAAAAAAAAAATTACCTTCTTATCAGTAAGCATTCCATCATATCACGGGTTCCAGATCACACAACAGTATAAGCAGCATGGCCAACCTCCTTGCCAAAAACATATCCCTACTACACTATACCATGCAGAGCTAGCCCAATAACTGTGGTTATGAATTTTTAGTTTTTTCCTTGTGTTCAAATTTACATGATGGGACTAGTGTTGGCCCCCAAATTATCCATTCTTTCCTACACAAGATATCAGAGGAACAACAATGCATCATGTTCCTCCAAAGATCGTACATAAGGCTCTTTTGCAGATTACCTATGCCCAGACAGCTAATACTGACATAGAAGCAGATCCAAGCACCAAGGCAATGTAACATACCTTCTTCAGTTTTAGAGATGCTGACATCATCTTGTTATGGAAAAAATCAAGAGAAATTAGATTGACTAGCGCCATATAAATGAGAATACCACTTATCGTCGTCTGGGCCGGGGCCTCCGTCCCCAGCTCATAGCTCACGCAGGATCTCCATGATCCAATGCTAGTAGTGCTGGTACTCTCCACCGACCAACAACGGCAAGGACGTGTGCATCCCGTTCTGTGGGCAGTGCTGCTCCTCCACGGCTTTGGCCTCCGGCGACGTGGTTGTGGCACTAGCTCCGGCCGACTCTCTCACCTGATTAAGGATACTACGACGACCACACCTTACTTTAGGGCTTGTTCGGTTACACCCTAAATCGAAGGGATTGAGGGGATTTAATCCCCTACAAATCAAAATCCTTTTCAATCCCCTCCCATCCCTTGTAACCGAACAAGCCCTCAGCGTGCTACTGCTCTCCTC
This sequence comes from Chrysopogon serrulatus, assembly GCA_015844335.1. NCBI lineage: Eukaryota > Viridiplantae > Streptophyta > Magnoliopsida > Poales > Poaceae > Chrysopogon > Chrysopogon serrulatus. The sequence continues at coordinate 53,567 of JADLZL010007093.1, read as the reverse complement.
CGAGCGGGTGTGTCGGCTACTACAGGAGCTCGACAACCGCTGCCCATGGTCCATGTCTAGGCACGCTGGGTTCTTGGCTCCGTGCTTGGTGACCTTGTCCTGTTGTCCACGAGAGGATTCTAGGCGTTTCTGGTTGCATGGTTGAATTCGTGCATTTTGTTCGCTTAGCTGAAATGCATGGAAACGTTTGGCAATTTGGGTATCATCATGTCATGCTTGTAAAATGTTACATTTAGTGGTCTGGTGGCCTGTGTGGTCCCGCATCCGGCCTGGCAACCAGATGTACGGCGAGTCGGCGACGACGCGGGCTCTGCTTCCGTTTCACGGACAATACTGAATGGGGACGCCGCTGGGCCGGGGAGTCGCAAACGAAACGATTTTTTATTTGATTTGATTTCGATTCGGATACGAAATTCGCCTCCATATACTGAAGGTGAAACATGGGACGCACCTCCATATCCATCCATATACTGAAGGTGAAGAAGCGGAGAGAGACATACGAGTCACAGGATATATGGCCAAGCGCGCTCGTTCGGAGGAGCGCGGCTGCCGCCCGCACCGCCAAGCTGTCGGCGCCTCAGCGGAAGCAGCATCTCTACCTGCTGCTAGACGACTGGGAGAGGGGCTACAGCGTCCGCAGGCTGGACGTCGACGCCTTTAGCTCTGACGACGCCGCCGGCACCGACCTGAAGCCCACGCGGTTCACGGAGCCGCCGGTCGCCCGCATAGAAGCCGAGCACAAGCGCCGCCGCGACGACTCGGTCGTCTCACACGGCACCAAGATCTTCGCCATGCAGCCGGGCGAAGCCAGCCCCGGCATCCCGGCCTTCGACACGCGCACGCTGGCGCTGTCGGTCTGCCCGTGGCCCTACTCCGGCTGCGGCAGGGACGACCACATACTGCCCTTGTTTGCCTCCGCCGCCGGCAAGCTCTTCGCGTTCACGGACATCGGCGCCTTCTACCTCGGCGAACAGCCGCCGTACGGCAGCAAGGAGCCGTGGTCCTGGACCGCCGTCGAGCCGCGGCCGCCGTACGCGCTGCACCCGCTGCGGCCGCGGCCGCACCCTTTCGTGTCCGCCGCCTCCTGGCGGAGCCACCGCTCCGGCACCTTCTCCCTGGACGCGGAGCGCCTCGAGTGGACACGTCACGGCGACTGGCTGCTGCCATTCGCTGGCCAGGCCTACTTCGACGCCGAGCTGGAAGCGTGGGTTGGCCTCTACGGCGAGAGGGGCCGAAGGGTCAACGCCGGCCGCCTCTGCTCCTGCGACGTCGTCGCCGCTGGTGAGCTCGCTAGCCCGCCGTCCTGGAAGCTCGGCGAGGACAAGCTGTTCCGCGAGGATTACTCGGAGCAGCTGCGCCTAGGTGCCAGGCTCGTTTACATGGGCGGCCACAGCAAGTTCTGCCTCGTTGAGCTTCTCTTCCACAAGGACGACGAGCTTCATCTGGGCAGCGAAGAAAACATGGTCTGGCCGCCCGGGCCCCGGCCCCGTCGCCGGCGTGTTCTTAATCTGACCACGTTCGGTGTCAAGTACAATAATGAGGGACAGCTGCGAACTAGCATGCTGCAACGAGGTCGCGCGTGTAAAGATGTACAAAGCGACCTTGCGATTCTGGGGGATCATCGAATCCTATGGCATTCTGGCTCTGAGTTTTCAGAACAACGAGCTCTAGTCGGGCCAGACGAGACCAGGAATAGTTTTGTTGGTCATTTGTAACCCGGATTCTTGTTGTAGTACTGGAAATTTTGTTCTAGGTCACTCATCTATCTGGTCTATTTCTTCTGTGCCTCTTGTTTCATTAAAGAGCCAAAGTTTCTCTGCTATGTTTTTGTTCGGCTTCCTTCTAACTATCTAAGCAGTGGAGAATTTCTTCCATCCAGCTCTTCCTAAATTGCACGTACGCTCTGTGTCTCATATGTGACTCAGATTCATAGCACAATGCTCATGTAAGTTAGAACAACTTTGTGTCTAACGATAATAAATAGTCTTATTTTAATATATATTAGGTCACGCGTTATGTTTCTTACATGTGATTCGATCCAAATTAGAACCTGTATGTAACTAATGATACAAAATTCAATTCTTATACGTATTTACTTTAGTTGTAACACACTGCAAGTTTGCTAGTACATGATAATACTATATAACAGCGCTCCTGTTGATTTTGTTAAAAAAGATAAAATAAAAGAAAATTATTATTATTTATTACTGGCTGAGACAAACCTCCCGATTCCTGAACCAGACGGTTTGTGGCCCAGCCCGTTTAATGCACGCACGGGCTTGTAGCCTCGACAGCTTAGGCCCGGCCTGTTAATTGGCACCAGTCCGCTAGGGCCATATCTCAGTGCTGGGTGGGCTTCGCCCGTGATACAAAACCGTGAGAGAGAGTGAACAGGCATATCTGGACAGGTAATTAACAGAGATAAGTCATCAATCATGTTTAGTCCGAACACAAGTGAACAAGTTAGGTGTCAAATCAGATCCAACCTCTCTACTGAGTGTGAAACATGGTGCGAACGCTACTTAGGTTTACTGATTTCAGTGGGGAAATCAAAGAGAAAAGTTTTTGCGTACATTAAAAAGAAGGTCTGGAGTAGAATTTATGGCTGGCAGGAAAAACTCCTTTCCAAAGCTAGCAAAGAAATTCTTATTAAGGCGGTTGCACAATCCATTCCCACCTATGCTATGTCATGTTTCAATCTTATAAAGGGCCTTTATGATGAGCTAAGCATGATTAATGGGAGATATTGGTGGAGCCAACAAGATAAAATAAATAAAATCCATTGGCTTAGTTGGGAAAAGCTAACCAGATCTAAGAAGATGGGTGGCTTAGGTTTTCGAGATTTGCATCTTTTTAATCTGGCAATGTTGAGCAGACAAGCGTGGAGATTGCTTACTAATCCTGATACACTTTGTGCGCAGGTTTTAAAAGCAAGATACCTTTTCAATTCAAATATTCTCCATTGCAGTCCTCGAGCTAGAATATCGTATACTTGGAGAAGTATTTTGAGAGGTGCTGAACTATTGATGGAAGGACTTATATGGTGAATTGGGAATGGGGTTGATTTGAATATATGGGAAGATCCATGGCTGCCCAAAGGCTCCACAAGAAAACCAGTAACCCCCAGAGCTTATAGATCCAATAACCGGTGAATGGGATGAGCAGCTAATATGTGATATATTTTGGCTAGAGGATGCAGCTGAGATATTAAGAATTCCAATTAATGTGCATATGAAGGACTAGCCTGCTTGGCATTTCGATGCGAAAGGATTATTTTCAGTCAAATCAGCATACAAGCTAGCTGTAGCGAGAAGAGATGCTCTTACAGGAAGGAACGCTTCTAGTTCTGGATGTGCAAGTGGTTGTAAAGGTGAGTTCCTATGGATTAAGATATGGAAACTCAAAATCCCTAACAAAGTCAAAATATTTATATGGTGTCTAGCACATAATAGCCTTCCTATTAAAAGAAATGTGGCCAGGCGTGGTATAGATTTAGATACCATCTGCCCAGTTTGTAAAAGGCTTGATAAGGATTGTGGACATCTCTTCTTTAAATGTAAGTATGCAAATATGTGTTGGCGCTTATTGGATATGGAAGATATTAGAGCTGATTTGGTGTCTTGCCAATATGGAATAGAAGTCATTAATAAGATATGGGAATTAGAGGAGAATATACAACTAAATTTTTTTGTCTTGCTGTGGAGATGGTGGTCGGCAAGAAATAAGGCCAATGAAGGTGGGAGGATGCTGAATGTAAATGAAATCTGTGGCTCTATTTCTTACTTCCTGATGGAATTTGAAAAGCTTCATAGGAATGAAAAGAATGTAATGTGTGCAGTCCCAGGGCTCATGGAGATCACCACCAGAGGATATTTACAAGATTAATTCTGATGGATCATTTGACACAACTAAAAAATCTGGAGGATGGGGCTTTGTAATAAGGAACAACAATGGGGAAGTGATAGCAGCTGGTGCAGGGAATATCTCTCATGCTTCATCAACATTGCATACTGAAGCGATTGCGGCCTACAAAGGCATTCTTCAGGCAGCTCAATTGGGTATGTCGAATATTATCTTGGAAATGGATGCCGCAATGTTAGTTACTGCCCTCAAATCATCAAGTATAGATCGTAGCAGCATTGATGCTCTGATTTTCAAGATCCGAGACGTAATGCAATCAGAGTTTTCTTCATGTACTGTCTCGTTATGTAATAGAAATTGTAATAAGGTGGCAGATTGTTTAGCTGTCCACGGATCTTATGTTTTGCAATCTGCCTCGGACATGTTAACGAGCCAAGTACCGTCGTATATAATGAACCTTGTAAAAGGCGATTTGCCTGAGAGTGGTGTCTAATGTAGAAGATGCTTTATGATAAAAAAAACCGTGAGAGAGAGGATAAGGACGACAACGCTGTCGAGCGCCGCGCGGCGGAGAAGAAGGCGGCGCCGCTGTGGCTCCTTTTGCCGGAGCATGCCTGCGGCTTCAACTGCGCGCGGCTCCGTCGAGCGGTGCCTTTAACTATGGCACAAGCGCAAGTGGAGTTCTACAGCGGCGATGACATGGCGTTCGATGCTGCGCGCACGTCGACGGTGGCGCTGCTGTGCACAATGTGATGGGAACGGCGATGTCTAGAGTATATACTATATAGGTGAATAAGATGCTTGGCCCTGTTGTTCCCGTTTTCAATCTACCTCCTTGATCGTTCCAATTCCCATCCATTGATCGGTTCCATTATCTGCTAAAAAACACTTGTTTGGATGAATTTCTCCTTTCAGTGCACTTTCTCTTTCAGCTGGTCTAAGTAATCCTTTTGCTGGTCTAAGTAAATAAGTAATCAGATGCCCTCTGCCCCCATCGGCCTACACGATTCATCCTGTCCTGTCCATCCACTTCTCTGCTCTGGAGGTGTGCCATATTCTGTCTGAGATGCATGCGAAGTGTAAATCCAAGTTACTCTATCCTAGGATTGCTAGGTTCTAAGGTTTGATGGGCATGCCCCACGTTGTACCTTGTGGACGCAGATGCACCACACCACCCTTATTTTCCCCCAAACATTATAGTACCTAAGATTTGGCTCTATGTGCACCACCCAAGCCCAATAAGATGCACCACCCACAGCCCAACAAGAGCAGCAAAGCCAGCCGATCGAAGAAGATAGCAGAGAACGAAGGCGAAATCGATGAAATGTGTCTCGACTCTCGACTTCGCGCCGCTCCGTCTTCCGTCGCTTTAGAGTTCGCGACACAGCGACATTTTGTCTTTCGTAGTTGTGCTGTGGTGCTCTCGCCCTCGCGTCTCGCAGTCTCGCTTCCCTCTCGCTTAGTCGCTCACCAGATCCAGCGATCAGTCACCAGCCGGCAGCGAGATAGGCAGATAGCGGTAGAGAGCCTTAAGCTGCACTAGGCTGCCAGGTCACAGCCGCATGGCCGGCCGGCTGGGCTACCAATTCTAATCTGCAGGCAATTTAGTGATTAGCCCGACTCAACAGGCAACCAGAATCATGGATTTAAGATGAAAATTAGATGCTCCGTGCTTTGTTTTCTTTCTGAATTAATCTGATTTTTTGAAACTCGTTTTACAACTGTGTTACGGTTTAGGCTATTTTGCGTTCCTTTAATTTGTTATGTGCTAATTGTAGATTACTTGATGTTACGGAATTTCAGAGGAAAGCACCAGAGCCTGATAATGCCAATAATCCTCAGAATTCTTGGTGCGAGGAGGAGATTAAATATGATCCAGGATCAAAGAAACAAATTGATGGTTATCATCCTAATTTGGAGAGAGAGAGAGAGAGAAGAGAGAGAGAGAGAGAGAAGAATAATTTATGAATAATTGCCTTTTTTGCTATGTAGAGGAGGAAGACATGATCAAAGTCGCGAATAACACCGTGGTTCGTTGCTTCATGAAAATCCAATGATATAGTTTTCATGATGAAGATTGGAGGTAATTGATTATATTTATTTCACTAGTATAATGTCCGTGCTAACGCAACGGTTTTAACTTTGGGATGCGCATGAAAACATTGTGCATTTATTGTATTTTTAATTATTTTTTAGCATGAATACAATTTAGAGACACTTTTCCATGTCAATAAATAGTAAAGTTATTTTGCTCGTAGTAACCATCTAAGTTTTATTCTGCTCAAGGCTTTAATTATGTCTTAAAGATATTCAGATAGGTTGCTAAAACATTCGATTTACACGACTCATTAAAATGTCGACCAAGAATTCCATCCTTAGCTTTCTTGGTAGCTATATGGCAGACAGCAAGTTATGTTATTAATTTCCTATATGTAGTGTACAGAATATATGAAGATAATATATATGTTTACAGTGTCGATCGGTCACAGTTTTACGCCGTCCCACGACTTCATAAAATTGTATACAAGAAAGCCTCCCAAGTCCCACGACCATAAATTTTGCAAAGTCATCAGAAAATTTGACTAATTATACAATTACATATATAATTATCAACTTACAACAAACTTGAGGTCCATGGAGTGGTAGTTTTGTTTCTGCAATATGATGGCTTGGTTCCACGCAGCCATTCGAATAGCTATGTTAAAACAATCAAGATCCATCTCCAATTTGTCTTAAGGATCGGCGACATCATTATGACCATGTACCCAGTATGATTCAAAACCTTCATCTGCCTTGCACAGACAAGAGGATGTTTACGATGAATAATAGAGCTACCTTCCGACAAGAGGATGTTTACGATGAATAATAGAGCTACCTTCCCCTCAGTATCGCCTAGTTTCCTCCTCGTCGCTATGATCTTCTATGCCTTCCAAGTGATCTGTTGAATAGTGAATGGCGGGACGACATTCAGTCTTGTCATGCCACTCCCGGTGGCGCGACAAGACCATACTGTCATGCCAATGGGAGTGGCGTGACAAGGTTTTCCACGTCGAAAAATGACGTCCAACGTGTAAGATCTTGTCACGCCAATGCATGTGGCGTGACAGCGTTATTTAGTCACGCCAGCCCCACCGGCGCGATCAAAAAGGCTACATGTGCAAATATTATTTGGGTGGGAATATTATTGGAATATTTTATAAAAAAAGTTAAAAAATAAAAAAGTCCGTGTATATGTGCGGCATGCACACGCAGCAATCACCGTAGTGATTTGATAAAAAAAGTTACATTTTGATATTTAATCAAAATACGTGATGTCATCCGGCCAAAATATATCTACAATAAATCTATAAAAAAATCCTATTGGCTATTAGGTCACTCATATTAAGAGCATTTGTGTCTTCTTAGCCTTCATTTAACACCGTTAAGCCTTCATTTATACACTATGCAGGCTAAAGGGTAATGTATGCAACTTGAAATTACTGTTCATCTACGATCGCAAAGTATCGGCAAGTAGGGGTGCATCATGCACTCAGCAGCAAAGCAACTAGTTGAGCGAGGAGACTGAGGCGATGTCAGTGGCAAAGCATTCGTTCGAGCAGCAACGGCGGCAAAGCATCCGCTAAAGAGTGCGACAGCGACCAAGTATCTGCTGTGAAGAATTGAACGACTGGAGCAAACACCAAACCGAGGTGGGACAGACTGATGCGAAGAGTAAGTTGAAGCGTCCAAGCATAGCGCAGTAAGGAGCAACTCCAACGATGGAAGCGGGAGGTGTATAGTAGCAGAGGCACAGCAGACCAAGTGCACCAATGAAGCTTCCAAGAAGGATGTGACATCCGCAGAAGCTAACAAGAAGTACTGCTCGTATGGCCCCAAACTTGCCATGTCGACCCTGGAGCCAACAAGAAGTACTGCTCTTATGGCTTATGCCCTCAATATCTCCTATAATCTTGTGTAATCTCCCGATGCCTCGTAATCACAAGCCTACACATATCATCTCTATCTCCATTGTTTAAGTGAAACCGTGCAGATGGAGCACAGCATACAAGAGGAGCAGGGAGCTGCAAGCTTTGTAGTACCACTATTAACTACTCTGTGCCAGAGACGTATCAGATTTTTCTTCTGTCTATGAATGATGATTACTGAGTAGCACATGTATATATCGAGCGCTACTACTGCAAGCATTAATAATTCAGATACTGATTAACAATCATGAAATTTGTTATGTAAAGTGAAGTGATGATTGCTTGTTTGTAAAATGACTGTTAGTGGGACAAAATGCTAACTCAAAGAAAAATCATGTATAAACACCAAATCTGAAAGAAGCCCATAATATTCAGAAAGATATTCAGGAGATAGAGCACACTTTTTTGTTATTCATTCCAACCACTATTTGCAAGTTGATGCTTGTCTGCTTCGCAAAAGGAGCTTAATTAGCTTCTCAATCTCCATCAATAAGCACTCCATCACATTATGGGTTCTAGATCAGACAATACTATAAGCAGCATGGCCAACCGCATTGCCAAAAACATGTACCTACGACACTATAGTATGCACAGCTAGCTCACAAACTGTGTTTATGAATTTTCAGTTTCCTTTGTGTTCAAATTTACATGAGGGAATTAGTGTTGGCCCCCAAATTATCCATTCTTTCCTACACCCAGAGGAGCAACATTACATCATGTTCCTCTGAAGATCGTACACAAGGCTCTACTGCAAATAACCTACGCCCAGAGAGCTAATACTGACAGTCTGACATAAAAGCAGATCCAAGAACCAACGCGATGTAACACATTTTCTTCAGTTTCAGAGATGCTGACATCATCTTGTTATGGAAAAAAACCAACAGAAATTAGATCGACTAGCGCATATAAATGAAAATTCCAGCTGAATGTGAACCGAGGATCCCTTTCATTATTAAGGCATTTGGATTGCTATCATTGTAACCAGTCATATGAAACACTAGCATTCCAAGAAGAATTCCCAATGTTGTCGTCACTGAGAACATTATGCATTTGTAGTCGACTGTCGCCATCCCAAAACCAGCTTGAGAGAAATAGACAAGTGCATACACATCAACAAAGAGTATGTCTCTGAACAAGACTGCAGAAGCAAATATTTAATATGCTTCAATGAAGAGATGGCATAATACTATGCAGGCCAAAGGGTAATGTATGCAACTCGAAATTTATTGTTCATCTCTAGTTATGAATTATGAAGAGATGACATCTAGTAGGATTGTGACAAAGCATCCGCCAGAGATAACAAGGCAAATTATCCACTAGTGGGAACATCATGCATTCAGCAGCAAAGCAATCAGCTGAGCGGGGAGACTGAAGCGACGTCGGTGGCAAAGCATCCACCCCGAGCAGCAATGGTAGCAAAGCATCGGCCAAAGAGAGTGACAACGGCCAAGTATCCCCTGCATAGAATCAAACAACTGTGGCAACACCAAATCGAGGAGGGACAAACCAAAGCCAACAGTAGGTTGAAGCACGAAGGCAAATGCAGTAAGGAACAACTCGGATGATCGAAGCGGGAGGTGTCAAGGCACGGCTGACCAACTGCACCAATGAAGCCTCCAAGAATGGTGTGACATCCAATGAAACTATCAACTTTGTTAGAAGCACACCAGAGGAACTTTCCTCCCCAAACTTGCTCCATCGACCCTGGAGCCAATAAGAAGTACTGCTCGTGTGGCATGTGCCCTCAACATCTCATATAATCTTGCCTAATCTCCCGATACCTCGCAATCGCAGGTCTACACGTATCATCTCTATCTCCCATTGTGCAACTGTAAATGAGCAGTTGGATTGGAGCATACAAGAGGAGCAGGGAGCTGCAAGCTTTGTAGTATTACTCTTATAGACTACTATTAGCTGCAAGCTTTGTGGTATTACTCTTATAGACCACTATTAACTGCTCTGCGCCAGAGGCACATGATCGAGCTGCAAGCTCTGCAGTATTGCTCTTATAGACCACTATGGACTGCTCTGCGCTAGAGGCACATGATCGAGCACTATGGCTCTTTTAATTTTCGTATCAGATTTTTTGTTCGGTCTATGAATGCTAATTACTAGCACATGTATATATCAAGCGCTACTACTGCACGCATTAATAATTCAGATATAGATTAACAGTCCTGAAATTTGTTATGTAAAGCAAAATAATGATTGTTTGCTGTATAATGACTGTTTGTGGAACACAATGCTGCCTCAGAAGAAAAATAAAGTATAAACACCAAATCTGAAAGAAGTCCATAATATTCGGAAGGATAGATGTTCAGGAGACAGTGCACACATTTTGTGTTTCATTCAAGACATTATTTGCAAACTGATGCTTGATGCTTGCCTGCTCCGCAAGAGAAGCTTAGCTTTAGTCTCCATCGATAAGCATCCCATCATGTCACGGGTTCCAGATTAGACAACAGTATAAGTAGCAGGGCCAACCTCTTCACCAAAAACATGTCCCTACTACACTTTAGTATGCACAATTCACAAGTTGTGCCTGTGAATTTTCAGTTTCCTTTGTGTTCAAATTTACATGAGGGGACTAGTGTTGGCCCCCAAATTATCCATTCCTTTCTGCACAAGATATCAGAGGAGGAGAGTATGCATCATGTTCCTCTGAAGATCATATATAAGGCTCTTCTGCAAATTACGTATGCCCAGGGAGCTAATATTGACATAGAAGCAGATCCAAGCACCAAGGCAATGTAGCATGCCTTCTTCAGTTGTATAGATGTTGACATCATCTTGTTATGTAAAAAATCAAGGGAAATAAGATCGACCAGCGCTATATAAATGAGAATTCCAGCTAAAAGTGACCCAAAGATCCCTTCCATTATTAAGGCATTTGGATTGCTATCAACGTAACCAGTCATATGGAACACTAGCATTCCAAGAAGAATTCCCAATGATGTCATCACTGAGAACATTATGCACATGGAGTTTGGAGCATTGCTTGGAGCGCAGTGATACAGCGCGCTGGTGGCCTCGTCAAACCATGTAGGATAGGATGCCACCTGAAGAAAGAATGGTGACTAGGAGAGTGGCAGTAGTTCTTCTGCAGGGCTGCTATAGCTCTAGAAGACATAGTGTTGTCAAAGAGCAAAAAATAGAGAAATAAAAATGATGGGAGCACAGAGAAAGTGAACTGATGGTATTGGTCACTAAAAGAACAAATAATGCTGCTTGGAGTGAATCTCTTATCCTCAAAGCACCCGTGTCTATGCGTACTATTTTTATCCTAGAGCGAACAAGAAGTCCTGGCCAAGAAGCTCTCGTGCCCTCAACATCTATAATCTCGTATAATCTCTTGATGCCTCACAATCGCAGGCCTACCTGTACGATCTCTATATATCTCCCATTGTGTAAGTGTAACCGTGTAGGTAGAACGGAGCATACAAATTTTGAGTAGCTACTGCCTCCAAAGTGATAAGCCTAGTGACTCCTAGGACAAAAGAAGCTGCAAGCTTTGTAGTATTGCTCTGCGCCAGACTGCCAGAGGCACACCATCGGACGCTACGGTTCATTTAATTTTCCTTTCAGATTTTTTTGTTCGGTCAATGAAAGCTGAATACTGACTAGCACATGCATATATCGGGCGATACTGCATGCATTACTAGTACAGATACTGATTAACTGTCATGAAATTTGTCATGTAATGTGAAGTAACGCTTGTTAGTACTAGAACACAATGCTATCTCAGAAGAAAAATATAAGCATCAAAACTAAAGAAGCCCATAATATTCTGAAAGGTATTAAAGATGGTGCACAATTTTTGTCATCCATTCACACCTTATTTGCAAACTGGTGCTTGCCTGCTTTGCAAAAGAAGCTTACTTCAATCTCCATTAGTAAGAATTCCATCATATCATGGATTACAGATCAGACAACAGTATAAATAGCAGCGTGCCAACCTCATCGCCAAAAACTTGTCCCTACTGCACTTTAGTATGCGCAGCTCACAAACTGTGGCTCTGAATTTTCAGTTTCCTTTGTGTTTAAATTTGGGCTTTGCTTGCTGAAAGGGGTCTACAGCGATGGATAGCCCGTTGCTAAAGGATACAGTCTGTGGTACCTCCAAATGACTATGAGTCATTCATTTATTTTGATCGGGCGATTACGATCTAATATTACCTCATAGCAGGTAATAGGTGAAATATGTATTTATTTAATTTTTTATTTTGTAATTATAATAAATAAGGAAAGTTTTAGGTACAGAAAATCTTTTTCTAGATTTGATTGATAGCATGCATGATCTGGTAGGTATGATAAATCTTTTTTATTTTACAACTTTAGATTTGATATCTTTTAATTTGCATTAAATTTTTAGCGTGTGTATGCATGCATTTTAGGTGACACGATAAATGACATGATTTTTAGCGTGTGTCTGCAAACTTTTTAGCATGACACTATTTTTTGTGTGTGTACAATATGATTTGCATGTGTGTTAGTGTGTTTATGCATTTGAGTGGATACTTGACATGCATGCATATTATTATTAGCCTGTGTATGCGTGCTAGGTGAGTGGGTAACATGTGCATCTAATGTAAATTTCATTTGAAACTTTAGAATTTGTTAAAAAATATTTTATAACCTTATGGGTTTTTTTTTTGACAAGATAACTTTAGGGTGTGATAATTTTTTATGCTATATACTAATTTAGTGATATTTTGTTTAATTGTTGGAAGATCTAATACTGATAAAAAGTCGTATTAGTTTATTAATATTTCACTAGAAATATCACACATATCATATGTGAATATGAATCGTAGAGTTCGAATTTAAATTTATATTTGGGTATCAGCTTGATTTTGAAGACAACAAATATCCACTTTATTTTTCTATTATTTTATTATTAGAATAAATAATTATGCATGGTCAGATTTAAAACACACGCATCCACCCCTCAGTTTGCATGCATAAAAAAAAGGAAGGATGCGTCTGCCTCCCGTGAAGATGGGATTTGACAAGATTTTTTATTTTCTACCTTAATTAATCAATTAATTATTTTAAAAATTATAAAAAATAAAAAGACTCAGATTGATTTGAGATATTACCTTCTAACAAGTAAAGTATGTACCGTAGCAATGCCCTACATGAGGGGACAAGTGTTGGGCCCCAAATTATCCATTTTCCTACACATGATTTCAATTCATGGTACAAAAAGTTGAGCCTTCAGATTTATTTTATTGCTAAAATAAATTCAACTATTGGTAAAAAAAAAAAAAGGCTCTCTCTAGTTATTTAGGAATCGGTAAACCTTCCACCTGAAATATTCGAAACCTCTATAAAGGTATGTTTAGATTTTAGGGGGACACAGGGGGCTTAAATAGTCATTTGTCAACTATGAAATATTCTCCACCAAACAATGATGTGGAGAGATCATAATTAAGTAATAGATGGCAAGTTTATTAATCCAAGGCACACAGATCATCCTCTTTATTAATAAGAAAATAAGACGGATTAATCCTTTGTTCTGTCTATGTGGAAATTATCATATCAGACATAAGCATGTAGGAGTAGCTAATAAACACAATGTGCTCTCCACATAAAAGTATGACCGTCGAAGTTTAGAGTTTGGAGCATTGCTCGGCCAGTAGTGGTTCAGCTGATGACCTTCTTGTAGATAGGGATGAAAACGGTACGGCTAATCGTATTTGAGTCCGAATTGGTTTAGAGGGTTATAGAGCTGTCCGTATCTGAGTTCGGATATTCAACATCCGATACCGTCCGTATCTGAATACTCAAATTGCATATTTATGATGTCGATATACGATTATCGTATCCTATTCGGCATGGTTGACACTATCCATATTTGAATCCTAATCCGACAGAAATATGAAAACAAATGTGGTATCAGTGATATTCATCCGTATCTGATCCATTTTCATCCGTATTTGCAGAGTGCACTAGTTCTTCTACATGGCTGCTGCAGCTCTAGAAGACAGAATGTAGTCAAAGAGCAAAAACAGAAAAATGAAGGTGCAGGGAGTGAAGACAAAGTGGCATAATAGGACCGGTCAGAAAAAAAACTGGTGCTGCCTGGAGTGGTGCTCTGTTTTTCTCGAAGCACTTGTGCCTAAGTGAACTACAAATTAAAACACAGAGCCAACAATAAGCTAGGCCCGCGTCACTGGTGCCCTCAACATCTATAATCTTGTATAATCTCCCGATGCCTCAAAATCACAGACCTACACATATCGTCTCTATCTCTCATTGCGTAAGTGTAACCGTGCATGTGGGTCGGAGGATACAACTTATGAGGAGTAGGAAGCTGCAGCAGTGTTGCTCTTATGGACAACTATTAACCTTGCTATGTGCCAGAGGCACATGATCAAGCGCTACGACTCATTTAATTTTTGTATCAGATTTTTTAATGTCTGAATGCTGATTGGTAGCACATGTATATATCAGACACTACTAATACATGATACTGATTAACAGACATGAAATTTGTTATGTAAAGCGAAGTAAAGAATGGTTGTTTGTGGAATGACTGTTAATGGAACAATGCTGACTAAGAAGAAAAATCAGGTATAAATAACAAATCTGAAAGAATCCCATAATATTCATAAAGATATTCAGGAGATAGTGCACACTTTTTGTTATTCATTCAAGCTATTATTTGCAAACTGATGCTTGCCTGCTTCGCAATAGAGATAACACGGCAATGTATCCACAAGTAGGTGGTGGTGGTTTGGGGGGGGGGTGTTGGTGGGGCGCTGAGGCTATGTCGGCGGCAAAGCATCCGCTCGAGCGAAAGCAACGGCAAAAAGCCAGTGGCGGACCCAGGATTTGAATGTAGGGTAGTCTTAGCCAAAATTCTTATGCGTAATACGTAATACACGGCGAACTTCAGTAGAAAAATTTGACGTCATAGATATAATATATTTTTAAATGTTTTGATATACAGTAATTTTTGCCTCATGCTTCTCTAGAAGAAATGCAATATTTGAATTTTTTCATGCCTCAACCTTAACTTCCTAGAAAATAACAAAAAAAATTATTCAATTCTAGGCTCAGATTCCTTGCATACGAACCAATTTCACAATCCCTAAACCTAATTTCACGTATGGCTTAGAGAATGGGATTTGGGATAAGTAAGCAGACCTGGACGGGGATTTTTTTTTTTTTGACAATTCCTGGACGGGGACTTGACTGCACAGGCGACGAGCGGCTACACGCGCAAGGCCCAATCGCGCTTGTCAAGGCCACGAGCACAGCAGAAGAGGCCGAGGAGGGGCATTGGGCCGTGCTATTTCTTATTTATCTGCTTGCTGTTTATTGGGCTAGACATTTTTATGGGCTTAAAGCACTAAAACTGCAGAGTACTAATAATGGTATGGGCCAGATTTTAGGGTAGTCCTGGGCCTACCTGGACTACCCTTTGGGTCCGCCACTGCAAAGCATCTGCTAAAGAGAGCGACGGCGGAAAAGTATCTGCTGCGAAAAATCGAACGACTAAGGCAACACCAAACTGAGGTGGGACAGACCAATGCGAAGATTAGATTGAAGCACACAGGCACCACATAATAAGGAGGAACTCCAACGATTGAAGCGGGACTGTCGCTGAGGCTTGGCAGACCAAGTGCACCAACAAAGCCTCCAAAATGGGTTCGAGCACATGTGAGAAACTTTCATCCCCAAACTTGCCCCATCGACCCTAGAGCCAAGCACATGGTAGAAACTTTCGTCCCCAAACTTGCCCCATCGACCCTAGAGCCAACAAGTAGTGCTCGCACTGTTTGTGCCCTCAACATCTCCTATAATCTCGTGTAATCTCCCGATGCCTCGCAATCACAGGCCTACGTATATCATCTCTATCTCCCATTGTGTAACTATGCAGGTGGATCGAAGCATACAAGAGGAGCAGGGAGTTGCAAGCTTTGTAGTATTGCTCTTAGACCACTATTACTCCTCTGTGCCAGAGGCACATGATCGAGCATACAGGTCATTTAATTTTTGTATCAGATTTTTTATTCTGTCCATGAATGCTGATTACTAAGAACATGTATATATCGAGCGCTACTAATGCAAGCAATAATAATTCAGATACTGATCAGCAGTCATGAAAGTTGTTATGTAAAGCGAAGTAACGATTGTTTGTTTGTAGAATGACCGTTAGTGGAACACAATGCTGACTCGGAAGAAAAGTCAAGTATAAACACCAAAGAAGCCTTTAATATACAGAAAGATATTCAAGGGGTAGTGCACACCTTTTGTTATTCATTCAAGCCATTATTTGCAAACTGATGCTTGCCTGCTTCAATGCTTGCCTACTTCGCAAGAGGAGCTTAATTAGCTTCTCAATCTCAATCAATAAGCACTCCATCACATCATGGGTTCCAGATCAGACAATAGTATAAGCAGCATGGCCAACCTCATTGTCAAAAACATGTACCTACGACACTATAGTATAGACAGCTAGCTCACAAACTGTGGTCATGAATTTTCTGTTTCCTTTGTGTTCAAATTTACATGAGGGGACTAGTGTTGGCCCCCAAATTATCCATTCTTTCCTACACAAGATACCAGAGGAGCAACAATACATCATGTTCCTCTGAAGATCGTACACAGGGCTCTTCTGCAAATTACCTACGCCCAGAGAGCTAGTACTGACATGGAAGCAGATCCAAGCACCAACGCAATGTAACACGCTTTCTTCAGTTTTATAGATGCTGACATCATCTTGTTATGGAAAAAATCAAGAGAAATTAGATCAACTAGCGCCATATAAATGAGAATTCCAGCCGAAAGTGAACCAAGGATCCCTTCCATTATTAAGGCATTTGGATTGCTATCATCGTAACCAGTCATGTGGAACACTAGCATTCCAAGAAGAATTCCCAATGGTGTCGTCACTGAGAACATTATGCACATGTAGCCAACTGTCGCCATCCCAAAACCAGCCTGAGACAAATAGACAAGCACATACACATCAACGAAGAATGCAAGTGTCTCGAAGTGGAATCCATATGCTAGTACAGATTAGAAATAAAGACTGCAGGAGCAAATATTTAGTATGTTTCAATGAAGAGATGACATAATACAATGCAGACCAAGGGGGAATGTATTTAACTAAAAAATCTTGCTCATCTCTAGCTATGAATTATGAATGAATATCAAAATAGAACTATTGGCATGCTAAATGAAAGCCAAGGTGATGGCTTTATTTGGTACACATTTATGAATAATTAACTGAGAAAATGATACAAATTGGCAAATTGCACTAGAAAACTGTACCCTGCCAACAATGGACACGTTACTACTGTTGTTTCTTTCAGGTACTCTGAATCTTTATGAGTCCTAGTGTTTGGGCATATCCTGCAAACTCTTTACTTTTTCTTTCACTATCATTCTTCGTGAAATTGCTCTCCAACAAGATACCACCAAAGCAAAAGTACTTTTAAGAGTAGGGGCGAGCCCCCTCCTGTTTCATCAAAAAAAAAAGTACTTTTAAGTACTATAACAATATTGCTTTGTCACTTCTACTGTGTGCATAACACATCAGCCTCATTACCTTCTATAGTGGAAGGAGGACAAGAGGTAAACATTGTCCAAACATTTAATGACTCATAAAAGTTGAGCATGAACAAACAGAACTGGTGGGGGGGAAAGGGTAGATTGGCCACATGGGTTTTCATGGTGCATAAAGTTCAGCCTTCGGATTTTTTATTGCTAAAATAAATGCAATGAGCAGTACAAAAAGCTCACTCTGGTTAATTATTGTGGACCACAGGGAACCTTCGACTAGGAATCATTCTAAACTCTATTGTATGGAGGGATCAGAGGACACAAGGGGCTTAAACAAATTGTTCTCAACTATTAGTATAGAATATAACAATGTGACGAAGACTAGATTCCCAAGTCTGAAACTGAAAACAATCGAAGACAAGCTTAATCCAAGGCAAACAGATCAAGCACTTTTATTAAATCAAAATAGGAGATGATTCTTTGTCCTGTCTATGGGCAAATTATCATATCAGGCATGAGCAAATAGGTAGCTAATAACACAATGTGACCCCTACTAAAAATAGGACTATCAGTCCCAAGTCTGAAACTGAAAACAATCAAAGACAAGCTTAATCCAAGGCAGACAGATGAAGCACTTTTATTAAATCAAAATAGGAGATGATTCTTTGTCCTGTCTATGTGCAAATTATCATATCAGGCATGAGCATATAGGTAGCTAATAACACAATGGGACCCCTGCTAAAAATAGGACTATCGGTTCAATGATATTTTATCCAGCATAGTGTAATACGGTACTATGAGAGAACACAGACATCACAGATTCTTTGTTTGGAGGTAGAACTTCCTAGTTCCTGATACTACAAAATCTAAATTCACACCCAAAAAGTCACAAATTAGTTGTAAACTTAATAGTATGAGTGAATTGGTCATGAGCTCTTCAATTATGCACACAATTCGAGTAAATATATGATTTTGGCTGTCACCTGTGCGATGCATCCGCCGAGGCCCATCCCCTCGAACACCTGATGAAAGGAGAGCGCAACCACAAGCGGCCTGATTGCGCAGACATCCTGGGACATCCCCATTGTAACCCCGATGATGACGGAGTGGAAGACAATCCCAATCTCCAGCACTTTGGACACCATCTTCTGCTTCCTCCTGGTCTCCTCCTCGTCCTCCCCGGGCCCCTCCCCGATCTCCACCACTTCATGGCCGACGCCATGGCAGCCAACAGCGACGACGGGGACCTCGTCGCTGCGCGCGGCCTTCTTGGGCCCGAAAAGCGCCACGTCGTCGCGGTCCGGGTCGGTGGTGGCGTGCGGCGCGGGTTCCTCTTGTCGGTCGTCATCCAAGAAAGCGCGCTTCTTGGGGCTCATCTCGCCGGCGAGCTCGAATACAGGGACCTTCTTGGGGATTGGGGCGTAGGGCGTTTCCCGGTGGACGCCGGCGTCGGCGTCGGCGCCGACGTGGGCGTGGGCCTCGAGGTGGGAGGAGGCGGAGAGGTCGACAAGGAGCGCGAGCAGCGCGCCGACGAGGGTGAAGAGGCCCGCGAAGGGGAAGTCCCTCCATGGCCTGCGCGAGGCGACGGCGCAGTCGGCGAGCGCGGCGTGCGCGTCGGGGAGCACGTGGACGAGCGAGGTGGAGAGGATGACCCCCGCCGCGTAGCACTTGACGAGGAGCAGGCCCCGCGCGTAGTTGGGGCTGCCGCGGAACGCGCGCGTGAGCGCGACGGGGAGGCAGAT
Organism: Chrysopogon serrulatus; assembly: GCA_015844335.1. Taxonomy (NCBI): domain Eukaryota; kingdom Viridiplantae; phylum Streptophyta; class Magnoliopsida; order Poales; family Poaceae; genus Chrysopogon; species Chrysopogon serrulatus. Next base: position 34,483 of record JADLZL010007093.1, on the reverse strand, counting down.
GCCCACGGCGCTGGCGACGAGGATGGCCAGCAGGGACCCCGTCTTGAGCCGCGTGGCGGCCACGCCGTCGCGGCAGACCCGGAGAGCGCCGTGCCGCCGGCGGGGAGGCACCCGGTGCCGGACATGGCGCTCCCGGCGGTGGCGCGGGGTGGGTGTTCGACGGAATTACTCCCCTGCGCGCGGCGCGCGACGGCGACAGGGGGGAGGAGGAGACCTGGCGCCCTGGCGGGTCGTTGCTGGAGTGTTTGGACGGGGAGTCGAAGGAGGAGGAGGAAACGAGGGTGGGACCGTGCGTGATGGTTGATTTCAATGTGGTGTGGGCCCGGGCCAGGGCCGTGTGGGTGTGGCCCATGGAGCGTTGAAGTCTGTCTGGCGTACAGAGGTTTTTGTGGAATTTTGTGGGAAGTGCGGTCACATGCACAGTCGGCCACCACGGCAGTACCGATGGCACGACCACGAGCATCAGCAATAGCATGCCGCCTTCGTGCGTTGTTTGCATGCTCATTTTTTTTTTTTTTGGAGAATTAGGTATTTGGCCTCAGAAAAAAGTCAGTTTAGGTGTATGGCATTTTTTCGTTTGAATTTGTCTCTATGGTCTCCAAACAAGTTTTGGTTGTGTAAATGGCCTTACATCGGGTTTGAGGCCTATAACGGTGTTAACACCAAGGTAAAAAGTCTGTTATACCCCTGGTCGAAAAAAAATAAAAAAACAGAGTTTTATTTATTTACTCTGTATTTAGAGTATATATTTGAAGTAAATAACCACACATATATATTCTTACAGTACACATGTATATTTCTAGTATTTAAGCATATAAATATTGACAAATGCATAGTTTCAGTGTCACATAAATTAGCAAATCCACCATAGTTTCAATCTCACTTAAATAAGGTCACAATGTCACATAAATTAGCAAATCCACCATAGTCCAGTGACACACAAATGTCACATGATAGTGCAAATTCAAAGTTTCAAACATACATTGGTCTCAAGCGAACATACATTCAGTCTCACATAGATATCACAAATCAAATACTGAGCCTTCTTTTGCTTCTCGTGCTCATGGTAGGGCTGCTAGAAAGTCATTTTTTGCTTCTTGTACCCATCGATGGGCTGTCTTGTGGCGCCACCAGATTTTGTGCGCCTTTTTTCTTTGGAACGACTAGCTTTTTCTTGATGGGTGTCCGCTTCCTTGTAACTTGAGTAAGTCGATCTTCAATACGAGCAATTGAAAGTGCTTCGGGCGGATTTGACCCACTTCTTGACCTGCAAATGATATACATTGACAATGCTTGAGATAAGATGGAAAAAATAGGATTGTTGTAACTCAAGTTCGAATGAGTAAACATACAATTTTGAGTGTCCCGAGTTGGAGCTAGTGCGGTTTTCCTTTTTTTTACTTGAAGCCTCCAAGCTTTGGTCATCAAAGTTGTCAAATAATTAAGTTTTGGAAGCAAGATGTGATGATATTCTAATTAAAAGCTTGTTGTCCAAAGAATATATGATATACCTTTTAGAGACTGCAGTGTAGATTCATCATTTTTCCTCTTCTTTTTTATTACTTGTAGTTTTCAAGGTTTGACTATGGTCACAAAATTGGTATTTAGAATGAATCAAAAGTGCCAAATAATCATGAGAGAAAAGAAAGAAAGACCAAACCTGGGTGGATAAGACATGGTCGCCGATGGTGCATCTTCTTCTAAAGGCACAATGGAACTTTGAGCACATTTGGTGTTCCTTGCCCTCTTCTTTGTTGCTGTCCTGAAATAAAAATAGAGTTAATGGCATGTACTTATAAAGAAAAAACATAAATGGTAGAGAAGAATGGACAGATTATTACTTGATTGCTTTCATAGCTTCAATATCCTCCTCGGTTCCGCCCCTCTTGCAACTTTGCCAATGATGTCCATAGTCCGGACAAATAGGGCATTGGTGCTGCCCTTTTCTCTTTTTTTTGTCACCGGTGCCTTTGTGCCTTTCGGTTTTAGGCCTACCAAGATCTTGGTGTCAACAAAGGTGGGTGCATAAAAAATTCATGGTTAGCCTCGGGCCATTGAGACTTGTCCGGCATAGCCGGAATTAGGCGACTATATGCATCTCTAAATTTCTCAACTGAGTAGTACAAGTCAACATAATTCTCTATTGGTGCATCAAGGGAGGTGATGAATGCTAGTGCATGCTTGCAAGGAATCCCAGAAACATCCCACTGTCTGCAAGTACAAGTCCTCTCTTGAAGGTTGACAAGAAACCGAAATCCACTTCCTCTCATTACAGTAACTTCAGCCACTTCTTCTGAGCATTCTTCAACTTCCAAGTTCTCCTCTCTACTTAGCTCATTCAATTCCTTTATGATGTGGGGTAGAATCAAGCCATGGACTTTCTTCCCTACTTTCCTTCTTTTGTTCCACTTCGACATGAGCATTTGTCTGACCTTGTCCATGAAATCATCCAAGTTCATGGACTTGTGAGGCTTTATCCAGTTGTTAAAGCTTTCTGTAAGGTTGTTGGTAACATAATCTACCTTGCAAAAGGTTTTGAAATGGCTCCTTGACCATAATTTTTTGTGGGTTCTTCTTATCCATCCTGTTGCCGCTGGTTTTGCACGGTCCATGATAATCCAATGTTTTTCAAACAAATATTTATTCCATGAGTAAGCTACTGCCCATAGGTGGTCATCAAACACCTTACCATAATGCCTTTTCTTGAAGTTGGTCACCAAGTGGTACATGCATTCTCTATGCTCAGCAAATGGAAATACTTCACCCACACCTGCCATCACAAATTGTCCAAAGATCGGTGCATATGGTTAAGCCCCTAGGTGATCCTATGGCTTCCTTAAGGTGACTCATGAACCAAACCCAATTTACTGTAGTTTCTGAATCAAAAATTCCTAAGCAAACAGGATACAACCACTTATGCCCATCAACAGCACATGCACTAGCCAGTTGCCCTTTGTACTTGCCCCCAAGAGAATGTACTTGTCTATTGCAAGGTATGGCCTACAACCAGCAAGGAACCCATCTATGCAAGGTTTGAATGCAAGAAAAAATCTTCTAAATCTGATCTTGTCATCTACCAAGTGATGGTCAATAATGACTATGCTACCAGGGCAACATTTCTCAACTTGTGCTTTAAACTTGAACAGATTATCAAAGCTATGATCCCAGTCACCATAAAGATGTTTCAGTGCTAATTCTTTACCTTCATACACTCTATGGTACGGTATAGTGACCCCATGGTGTTCTTTCAATTTTTTGACCAATTCCTTTGCACCCAATGTAGCATCCACTATGAGAAAGTCCTTCACCTTTTCACATATCCAGAACTTTGTTGCATTCTTCACCGTCTTTGATCTTCTTTTACTATAGTAAGCATACTTAGAAGGGTTCCTCTTTACCTACATGGAGAGAAATAATTAGTACCAAAGATAAACAACATAGGGTCAGATTTAACAAATGGACAAGCACTTACCATTATAGTGCAATCGTCCTTAGTTGTAGAAGCAAAAATCCACCAAGGACACTTCAATTTGTCCCTCATTGAACAATATGCTCTGTACCTCTTTGGTCCACTCTTTTCAATATTGAACTCAAACTGATTTTTTATTGCATGTTGAGAAAGTGCCACTTTGAACGTGTACATATTTGCATAAGTGGAGCCTACTGTCATTGGTGGATCATTAGGATCATGTTCTACACTTGGAGTATAGTTTTCCTCATTGCATTGCTCCTCTTCCTCATCTTACGCCTCATCTCCACCTTCATCCTCACTATCATGAACAACATAGGATGACTCCTCTTGAACTGGCCTCTGCACCACCTGTAGAGCATTGGGTTCTACGTTGTCAAAGTACATACCTTCATCATCAACACCTACATGTTCATTTTCTGGTTCAGGATTCCTAAGGTACTCATCATCATTATCATCCTTAGCACTACCATCCTCTCTTGCAGGTTTGGTAGGACCACCAAATTCCCACTGCGGATGTGCTCATATGGATCGAGGAAGGATGTCGGTACACAACAAACATGGTGACAACCTTTCTCGTCAAATGCCTCTCAAACATAGCCATCAAATCTTGGTCAGTTTTCAATGCAGGAAAAGATTTTAATTCTTCATCATAATACTGAAAATGAGCTATTTCCAAATAACCAGGCGGGTACTTATCGACCACTGAGTCATGAAGGTCCATATAATTTGCTTGGTCCGAATCAACAACCATGTCAAAGTTAAAACACTTGAAATCTTGCCTACGCTTCTTACGGTTGCCCAACAATTTAATTTTCAACTTGAAAGTAGTATTCGGATCCATGCTGTTATTCAAGATAAAATTAGTTTTGCAATGGCATACATCTGGAACTTCATGAATAAGCCGCAAAAAAATGAATTAACTTCAAAAGCTCTCACGTTATGACTGAATAAGCATTTAGTAATGTGTATTATGGCTAAAGTTTTCAGATCACAAACTCAACATTCTGAATTAAATGAAACAACCATTAACCTACATTTTAATCAGCAAGCACATAACAATAGTAGAGACAAATTTCACATCGTCGTTGGATGAACTCACCCTTGTAACCGTCTTCTTCATCGTCGGGCGGAGGGGCTCATCGCCGGTGAAGCTTGTTGCTCGAGGGGATGCACCAGTACGCTCATTGGGGCCACTGGGGGGCCCCGGTCTCTGTAGGCTGGCCTGGCTAGGGCCGGGGGGGGCTGGCCGGCCCGACCCCGCTGGTGGCGGCCGGGGGGCGCCAAGCAGTCTCCCCGGGCTGGGGAGCTGGCCCGCCCAACCCCGTTGGTGGTGGCCGGAGGAGACAGCCAGGGTCTGGCGGTGCAGTGGCCGCCCGGGGCGCCACGGTCGCCCGCACGAGCGGGAGCGGCAGCGGTTCTAGGTCGACGCGGAGGAGCTCCTGCAAAGATGGAGAGAAGATGATTCGGGGGAGGAGAAGAATGCCTCGCCGCCGGATCTGCAGGAAGGGAGGACGGGGGGAGGAAGGGCGGCTAGCTCGCCCGGCCGGAGCGCCGGTGGCTCCCGTCTTCTGCTTGCGCGCCCGCTCCCTCCATGGCGCCAGGAAGGAGGCCTCGCCGACGTGGGCTGGCGGCGGCCGCTGGAGGAGCCGGCCTCCACGTCTGGCCGCGCGCGCTTCGCCAGCGGAGGAGGCTGCGGCGCTTCTGGCCGGCGCCGCCCGGCGGGGTGGGAATGCGGGGCGGCGCCTCCTGCCCGCCTTCTTGCCCGGGCGGCGGATCCGCAGGCGGGGCCACCGGATCCACAGCGGCGGCGCCGATCCGCGGGCGGAGCCAGCCCGGCTTCGCCCGGCGTGGCGTGGCGGCGGTGGCGGCGCCGTCGGCCATGGAGGCCGGTTCCCTTCTCCTTTTTTTCTGTTTCTTTCGCTCGAGCAGGCCCGATGGTTTCACATGTGAAACCATGTAACGAAGGGCAAAATTGTCTTTTCACTCGGCCAACGGTGCACAACCTAACGGACTACCCTCACGGAATGGACGGAAGGCCAAATACCCAACAAAATTTTGTTTCAGGGTCATGCACCCAAATTCAAAAAAAAAAAGACCATACACCTAAACTGACTTTTTTCTGAGGCCAAATACCTAATTCTCCCCATTTTTTTCTATCCTCCATGAACAATTTCCTTTTCATCCTTGATTCACCGGAGATGCACATTAACTGCAGCATCTTAAAACCCTTCTTCAACATTTGCTTGGCGATGTACCTGCACCTTATGGCCTATTTAGTATGGATTTAGCCGCTCTAGCTTTACCTATAGTGACACTATTCATATGATTTTTTCTGTCTCCTCTCACAAAGCCGTAGAGCCAATTTAGCCTCTTTAGTATTGGGCATTCATGTATGACGAGGAGAGAGAATCGAATATGATGTAAAATTTTGTAAACTAATGAACTAGTAACTAGCTAGACTTTGGATTAATCATTAGTTCATCTACTAGTTTACGTATTTGGATCCTTATAAACTAATTATTAGTTAACTAGTTACTAGTTTACAAAATCTAAACATGACCTTAGCAAAGTTGTTAGTAAAAAAAGGTATACTGAGAAAAAAAAGTGAGAACACTCCTTTTGATTGTCTTTTCCGTGTCTAGCAAAATTTGCTACTTGCTCCAATTGGAGTGTGTGGGAGTGTGGAATGGACTCCAACTAAGTTACAACTTTATACTTCTTTGTTCCACTATCATTGTTAGATAATTGTATGATGTTAGCCAACTCTAAGAATTAAGATTTCAGGCAACATGGATAAACATAAAAGGAAATAGGAGAGAGATATACGATCGGCCATTATCACAATGTAAAATAATTTCTTCATTGCATGGGTAATGTAGTCTATTGTTTTGTTTTTATTTTGTAAGAGCCATTCAATAGTTTCGTGTCTTCGCTATCAAAATAAATAGTTTCGTGTCTTTATAGACCATCTGAAGACAATGTCACACGATAGTCCCGCTTTTAACTGCAAAGCAGAAGATTAGATGTTTTTTAATCCTGAGGTCAATCTTTTACCATGGAGATTTGCTAACAAACTTTAATGTGAGCAAACTACAAACTAAATGTTACTGTAAAAGGTAACTTTTTCATGGTTAAATGAATTTAAATTTGGAACATAGCGTAAATAAATCTGATAGTCAAGCGGTCAAAGAAGTGCATGTACAAGTTAATTTACGTCGTACATACAACAGGAAAAAAAAAAAAGCACACACGAAAACAATAAAAAAGAAAGACAACAAAAAAATGTATCAGAGCCAGGTTTCGATCCTGGGACCTGTGGGTTATGGGCCCACCACGCTTCCGCTGCGCCACTCTGATGTTTGCTGCTAGCATGCTGAAATTTTTTTTAATAAAGAATAAAAGAGTATTCTTACACCGAGTTCACCGGTCTGGGCCCTATCCATAGAGCCGTAGCCCACGGCCCACGGGCCCCGAGCCACCTACTGCAACAGCCTCAAACCGTTGCATTGCATCTATGGACCTCTAAAAAATATTTGGCCCACACAAATCTATATCTATATTATTCTTTAATATTAAAGTAAAATAGTTTTTTCTCAATTTATCGTTGCCGATCTCTTCCTCCATCCCTCGGTCGATCCATCGTGCCTCACCCTCTTCTTCTGACTTCCACAGACGAAAAGCATAGTAAGCCCAAAGTCCAGCAAAGATAAGCTGCACCTTTATTGGCAGCATACTACTCATGTTGTGGCCTAAGCGGCGGAGGTTATGCACATGTGGCTCATCTTCTTCTACCTTTCTCAACTTTTTCGCGAGCCTGTCATTGTGACATGTTTTTCATTAAACAGAAGTAGAGAGTCAAGGTTACATCGATCCTGTGTTATTCATGGATTACCAGGATAGGCGGGACCGTGACCACGGCCGATCTAAAACGTTTAGACTACATTACAAGGGCAGCTGGATGCGACACGTTCGGCGAAACAAGGGGCAACAAGGTGCGAATATGCTTGAAGCCCGCCATGCACCAGAGCCTGGCCTCGTCCATGATTCCCCTGAGAAGGTCGGCCACGGACGCAGCGACACCGTCGAACGTCCTCGAGTTCCTTTCTTTCCAGAGAAGCCAGCCAACCAAGAAGGTGAGGGAGTCGAGGCCCGGCCTCATTGCCTTGGCGATGCGCTTGCGCGAAGACAGCCACCACGTCCAGAAGCAGCCCCCGGCGTCGTCCAGGAGCCCCTGCAAGCCAAGCATACCCAGCACGGACATCCAGACCTGCGTGCTGAAACTACACGAGAGAAGGATGTGATCAATCTCCTCGACGCCGGAGGCGCAGAGGACACAAGTGGAGTCCCCCTGGAGACCATGTCATTGCCGTCGAGCCGCGGTCCAGCATCTCTTGTGCATTGCCAACCGAAAGAAGTGCTTGACTTTTGCCAGGGCAGACACCTTCCAAAGTTCTTTGGCTACCTTTCTCAACTCACAACAAATACACACAATAGACACCTTTTTTTTTAAGCTAAGTCAATTTATAGACTATATAGCTTAGCTTAGCTGCTTGGATGTCTTGCGGTTGACCCTACTCAGCTTTAAGTCCATGATTTGACGTGTGTGCTCGTGATTTGAAAGCAAAATCCTGGTAAAGTATTTCTAAGTGGGAACGTTTCTTTACCGCACCTAACATTTTATTATGAATCTTACAATTTAATTGTTTTTAAATTGAAATTAGATTAGGCCAAGTCTAATTAAATTCAGTAAAGATATAGTTGGCTTCTTATCTTTAGCGACCATGAATCCATGTGGCCATGGAATAAGCTGTAGGTATGGATATATTTGTTCGTGTAATGTATTTTACGTGACCATGGAGAGAAACATGGCGCACGGACGTACTGTACCGGCTACCGGTTACATCACCACAGTTCTGTTATGCGGGAACTCGCTGCAGAAGCACCAGCATAGTTGAAACGCAGGTCCAAGAACAGCAGGCTATGTAATGCGGAAACTCGCTCCTCGACACTGACACGTGCGCTCCATGGCTACCACTGCGGGTCTCCAGTACTGCAAACCGCGAGTATTTTAGAAAGAAAAAGAAAAACCTGAACAGTAGAGCCAGCCGCGCGCAATGACCACACTCGAGCTAGCTATGATCTAACCCCAGATCATCCTGAGCAGAGAGCAGCTGCATGTTGCTTGCATGGGTTTCAGTTTCAGCAGAGATAAGTAAGGTACAGCGCGATCGGCTGTAACATTGTAGGTGCTCAGTGCTGTCTGCCCTTGAATATAAACCCCACCACCCACTGACCCACCAGGTGAAAAAAGCAAAAGAAGCAACAAACTGCATGCACAGAAGCATTCTATCTGATACTCTGGTTCCATTAAACTCCGTGAATTTGCGTATCACTATCTGGTCGTAGCACAGCTAAGTTCAACGGCGTGGCACGCATACAACAGCGAATGCACGCATGCATGGGTTCTCAAGACTGTCAACGAGGGTTCAATCAAAGGTCAATCTAGGGGCCACGTACCCAGCCTCCCATGCAGCATGCAGATTTCCCCTGATGAAGATCCCAACAACATTACGCACCAGAAGGGTGGTCTAGCCCCACCCACTTTACCTTAACTATTCCTTGCGAAGGCAGCAACTATGTTAAACCTGATCTTATCAACACTAGTTAACCTCCTGCTCAGTACCTACATGACCACGGCAGATGCAAAGGTCCTCTTCCCGAGTGAACTGAAACCGAGAACTGACCAGCCAGAGCTCGAGTTGTAAACTTCCACCTGTCACAGAAAAGAGGAGCCATCTTCAGGAAAGAGCACAGGTTTGCCAGGCAACATCTATATAGGTAATAATATTGTCCGGAGCAACTGTCAGGAGGAGCCAAAAGTTACATACTGTATCCAGGATCTGCACATTAGACTGCAGGCCACCGATTAAGTACGCGCTTCCATCCAGAGTAACTGCAGCAGCGTATCCTCTTGGGGCGCTCATGGGATCTCCCATCCTCCAGGCATTGAGGCGAGGGTCGAAGATCTCAACGCTAGAAACCATTTTGTCCCCATTGTATCCTCCTATCGCGTATCTGAAACACAAGTCAACCCACTAGATGAGCTTAATTCTGTCAGAAAGATTGAGCATAAGAGGAAGTTCACTGACAGGCTTTCTCCCAGGACAGTTAGGGCATGGCATCCCCTCTTTGTGTTCATACTTGGAAGACGGACCCAGACACCCTCCCTTTGGTCATACTGTTCTGCTGATCTGCAGGAAATGCATTTCTTAAGTTTAGTTCCGTTATGTGATGTGACTGTATAGCATGTAAGAACATGAAAGGAAGTGTTAGGGACGCCTTACTGTAAGTACGTGCTTCCATCATATCCACCAGTTGCGTAAATGGTGCCATTCAATTCAGCCGCAGCAAGAGCAAATCGCTGCAACGTATATTGTGAAAAAGTTAGCATATTGGTGTCAAGACTATACAACTAGTTGAGCTACACTAATAGGTACAGCTGATGTAACAAACTATTATGAAGATACAAGAGCAAATAGATGTAGTATTGTAGCTCAATTATAAGCAAAAATCTAGGCAACCTACAAACAATAATGCAATGATCAGATGAATTAATATACGAAGCAGAATTCTTTACGCAGAGGATGAACACCATATGCTGCTGCAAGTATATCAAAGTGAGAAAAACTACACATCATTACCGATCTTATGTATCTTTACACAAAAATAAACGTATTCCCTTTATATGTTCTTAGTTCTTAAGGGCACCAAGTTAATCAGAATACAAACATAGCTGACTCAAGGTCCAAGCGCTACTATGTAATGGGCTGGAAGACATCAAGCTAGGTAAATATTATAAGCAAAGAGAGGATGAGATCATACAGAGATCAGCATAGATGGACCACATAACCATTTCCCAAGATATGGATCAAACATCTCAACATCTGAAAAGGTTTCATTTCCATCTCCTCCACCAATAGCATATATTTTGCTATTAAGACTAATGCCAGCAAGACTTCCTTTCTTGCGGTTCAACGAGGGGCATTCCATCCACTCATTATTCCTCGAGCTATAGCATTCCACTATCAAAACAGAATAACAATACAGAAGTAAATACATGCCACAAAAAATGAAAAGGTCATGCAAAAGTAGTGAAATTCATATTATAAATACAATGCCATACCTGTATTATACCATGATGGCTTGCCACCTCCACCACCAAAAGCAAATATGTGACCATCCAATGCAGCAGCAGATGCATATGAGCGGGCAAAACTCATTGGTGCAAGACCCACCAGTGTGTCTTTCTCAGGAGAAAAGGAATCAAGAGATGATAACCAGGTCACACCATTGTAACCACCGATCATGAATATTGATGGCTTGGCTAAAGTGTTGCGCATGCTTCCAAGAAGAGGCAATGAAGAGTCAAATCGGAATTGTAATTCATCTACAAGATATTCCAGCTGCTGTACTTTTCTTCCCGAATCTTTAACGACTTCCCTCAAAAAAAGTATATCTTGATCTGACCCTTTCTGAGAAAATAATGTAAACATATTAGAAAATCTTGTGCAACAAGGTTTCCACCATAAATTGATCTGGTAGGATTGCTAAGGCAAGCAGATTTGAAAAACTACACAAAGCATACAAATGCAAGAAGTAGGCACTGTATATATGAGCTAAATGGTTCGTACAAAAACAAGAGAAAACACTAGTGATTCTTGGTGAAAGAAACTGGTATACTTGAACTAATCATATCAACTATCAACATGATTGGAAAAGGCAATATTGCCCAGTGAATAAAACTGCAGAATAGGGAAAGCAAAGTCATTTTATTATTTATTTATTCTGGGAACAAAAGTCATTTATTTTTCTAACCAATTTTCCATTTGAAATGGCAAACCTGCTTTTTCTCCAAAGCTTCAGCCCTCCTGGATAAATCAGCAATGATTTGTCGAAGCTACAGAGGAAAGTACAAACGTAAGGGGACTATAGTTCCATGAAAAATAAAATGTAAGAGGGCTAGACATGGTGTATCAATAAAAAAGGCAAACAGAATGAATAATATAGATCACCTCAGCAAATTCTCCATGGTGTTCCTCAAAAGAGGTTGTATCTTCCAGAGTGGCACCAAATGGGTCACAGGACAGGTTTGCATTGACCTTTGTTTCTTCAGGTACACATTGATCTGGGCTTTCCTGGGAGGACAGTGCCCCCTGCTGTCGTATGGAAAACAACTCTTTCAGCTTTTTTAGGATAGTATGTCTTTCAGGCTGGAACCCAACACCACCCGGGATATTATTAACTTCACTCTCTAATTTGCCAATACTCATAGCAGCTTCATGCTCATTATGTACAAGTATGGTGTGTTTTTCTTCATTCACAGGATTGACAACTGGATGAATACATTCAGCAAGCTCCATTCCTTGGCAAACTGTTTTGTATGAGGAGTTTTGACTGACCTCATCTGGATTTGAATGAGGACTAAATTGGCATTGAAGAACGTTGTCATCCAAATCCTCCCAATCCGAAACTGGCTCCTCAGATTCCTTCTCATCAGTATCACTGTGTGAATTTTCATTGATGCTAGCATTTTCCACATCAGAATCAACCCAGTTTTCTAGAACTCCATCACTTGCATTTGATAAGACACTAAATGGATTGATATTCTTTGAATTTGCTATAACTTTCTTTGGGTCAGGAAGAACTGGTGTCTTCCTTTTAGTTGGTGGCAAAGACACAGCAATACTCCTTTTGCTTGAAGCAGCTGGAACTTGATTGAAATTAACTGGTGGAAGTGATTTGAACAAAGAAATTAAAGCTTTTGTCTGTGTATGGTCCAGCTCAAAGTAGAACAGATGACGATCATAATAGTTAGCACCAAGCACTGTTTTGTATCGGCTCTCCAGCATCGGTATATACCGAGTCCTTGTGCGAATACGAACCTTAAAAGTACAAACAGCCATTTGAGACAAATGGAATGGGAAAAACCTAACTGTTTAAACAATTCCACCAAACAATCAGTTAAAAATTTGATACCTGAGCAGGAAAAGGTGTCTTTAATGAGTCCTCATTACTCCAAGCATATGGATCAATAGATATCTCACCAAGACTTGCAGCCTCAAAAATACCATGGAGTCTTCTGTCAATATAATTGAATAGAAACAAAGGCATGCCAGGTTTGACATTCTTCACATATGAATAATGCACTGACGGTAGACCTATAAGACAAAACAAACAAAAAAAATCAGTCTAATTAATCTCAGAAATCATCAGTTCATACTTCATAAACCAAGCCCAATAATAGTGCCACAACTAAGCAGGACACTGTAAAAATCCAATTGTGGAATTAGAAATTGTAAAAATCCAATTGTTAAATTAGAAATTACAAAGGTGGTTGCGAACCAAATAGCTGTTTTGTGAAGCATTCTTCAATTGTATCAGGCTTGCAACCAAAGATCACCCCTCCAAGCTGTTTTACTGGGAGATTACGAATCTGGATCCCAGGCTGGCTGTTTGGCTGAATTGCTTGCATTGCAAGATTGTGGGTCCCTTCAAGCGCTTGAGCTTCAGAAATTTGGGTTGCACAGGAAGCAGCACATCAGTTAAGCAAATACAATGATATCAATGACATAACACTTGTTTTTATGTCATAATTGAAGGAGAGAAAGCATACAGCTGTCAGTGGTTTCAAAGGCCGAACAATTCAAAACATTAGCAACATTTTCCTTTTAAAGTGCAAACAACAAGTAGATTATCCATTTTATGCCAACATGTAACCAAACAAAACCACTACTAGTCCATTATTTAGCAAGGAAAGTTATATTTATTTCATGAAGTCATGAATGTTATGCAGAGTAGCAACAAAAGTACCAAAAATTTGAACTAAAACTAAATCTTGTCGCCAAATAGAGCCATGGACATCATAATCAGCCACAAAGATTATCGATCTGTGAACAAGCACATAGCCCTGAGGAAACCATCCAAATAAAATTTCCTACACACAGCATGTCATCTAATTAATCCCCTGCCTTGCAACAGGAACCAAACCCATACCCAATGTACCACATAATTAACCATCCTTCCAGAAACAAGACTCAATTCCACCCCCATCAACAGATCACAATTGCAATACAAGCTTACGAATCATGAGGCGCACACGAAAATGTTTCATCGAAATGTGATGCACAGGAACATCTGAAGTAAATAGGCTTAGTCAGAGCAAGGTCACCGAGCCACATCACCATTTCAACAAGGATGATCACACGGAAGCAATCTGTCTATGCTACCATGCCACAACCAAACAATTATAAACCACACACAAGTGCTGCCACATCCCAACGGACACATATCTCACATGCAGTCAATTTTTGGTCAGCTCTTGTACCAATAAAAATCTTGTGCAGCCCGCAGGGAAAAATACAAAAATTCTACTTGACTTGTATCCACCACAAGTCCACAACCCACACAACCAATCGAAACGTAGAAACAGAAAAAACAAAAACAAATCACATGCAGGCACAGTTGCCACTAAAATTGCATGGATTTCGATTTTTTTTAAAAAAAATTCGCTCAGACCACCAATCAGAAACCCACCAAAACCAGAGCGATTGACTGCGATTAAACAGCTACACAAGGCAACGAACAATCAATCACATGCAGACACAGTTGCCCACCACAATTACATGGATTTTCTCCTTTTTTTTTTTAATAAAAAAAATCCGGTCGGGCAATCAACCGAAAACCACCAAAACCAGATTGACTGCGATTAAACAACTACGCAACGCAACAAACTATCAATCCCAGCAATCGGCACCCCGCCACCCCGCAACAGCCAAAACCTTGGACTCGGCTTTAAACCCTAACCCCCCAGTGATCAACAACGCTTAACACTAATGAGCCCACCAAAACCACAATCACCGAGGCCAGGCCACCCAGCCCACCGCGTTCCCAGCCGCCACACCACATCGAGCACACACGCATCAATCAACAAATCGGAACGGGCTAAACCCCCGCACGCGCCCCCACCCCCAGCGAGACACGAACAGGTTCCAGAAATTTGGCCGAAATGGAAAAAAGTAAGAGAAAAAAACACGCCGCAAGCCGTACGTACGGAACCAAACCCCACGGCCGATCCTCGCGGAGCGCGCGATGTATCGGGGAGGAATGCAGCGGCTCGAGGGCGCCGGGGAGTAGCCGGAAGCGCACCTGATTGCGCCGCGCCGCGGTGGCCGGAGCTTGGGTGAAGCAAGCGCCGCGGCCGCGCTCTGGTTCGGGGGTTTTCGTTGGGTGCTGGGTTTTTTTTTTTTTTTAATCTCGTTTGCTGCGCTGCGTTTGTGTGTGTGTGGACGGAGCGTTATTGGCGGAGTCGTGTGCGGGAGGAGGGCGAGGCTTTTATATATGTGGGAGAGGTGGGCGGTGGTGGGGCCACATCGCAGCGACTGTGGCGAGCTCCGGTGGGCACGGCGGGGGTTGGCGCGGCGCAGAGGACGTGACTAATCATTGACACTTGACAGGTGGTGGCCTGTTTGCTGCGGCTTTTGCTTTAAGCAGGTGCGGCTGCTGCTCCTTGCAGTTCTTTCTGCAGCATCAAGTAGCACATAGTCCAGCCTCTCACTGCACACTACTAGTAGTACATAAACATGTTCATGTACAGACTTGCCATTGACCACACTTGGGCAGTGGGAGACAAAACTCAGGAAAAGTCAGTATTTTAGCTTTAATCTTTTTAAACATCATGGCAAGTGGCGATCTGTCGTAGTCTGGATTGTTGATCGCGTCCACCGTTGTAGCATCAGTTTCGGGTTTCCAAAATAATTCTCTCATTGCCCAACGACTTAGCATACTCAATTCCTTTCGAGCATGCTACGATCTCAAGCATGTTGCATATTCATCAAAGATTAGTATTAAATCCTGTAAATGCAAATTAAACTTATACAGACGTATCCCACTTTCTTCTTCTTTTAATCTTGGGTTCTGGTCGGAGGGAGTAGTCTTCTTCTTCCTCGCGTTCTTTCTTGAGTATTCTTCTTCCTCAAGCCCCAATAATTCAGCCCCACCCCCAACGACTTAGCCATCACCAATTCCATCAAGCCTGCCCGCCGATCTCAAGCATGTTGCATATTCATCAAAGATTCCTAATCCCAATCAAGGAGTTCATCAATGACCTTGTCGTGTGCAACGCACATCCAGATACCTTCCTCCACCCACTTGGCGATGCCACCATTGTCTTCCTCACCGTCGGGGCTGGCTTCTTTCTTGACCTCTCCTTCTAAGCCTCAAGCCCCTAGCCATGGGTGCCCCAAAAATCTACCCCCCCGCCCACAAAAGATCGCCATTATAGGAATTTCCCGCCCACCGTTTGACCATTCGGATTTTATTCAAAAAATTTATATATATTATAAAATAGATAAATCATTGTTAAAGTATCTCACATGATAAAATAAGCTATAACAAGATATATAATATTTATATAAAAATTTTTCCTAACCGTCGGGGCTGGCAAATATGATTTATAAAAAGTCCTAAGATGCCAGCCATTTGTGGACGGAAAAAATCTAAAACCGTAACCTGCCTTCGATGTCGGTGTGGTTGCCTCGTCCACTGCCCCACCCTGCAATGACCTCGCTGCTAGGCATTTCGTCTGCCACCCCCTCCCCAGCCTCATCCGTAGCGACCTCACTGTTAGCCATTCCGTCCGCCACCCCCTCATCACCCTCGTCCTGCTTCTTCCTCAGTTTTGGCAATGGAGTCGTCGTGTGCACTGCTTTAGTTAATAACAACACACACGTCTAATAGTGATTTGTGAACAACGAGAATGTTTGGCAATAGTAAAAGTTATGGTTGCTCTACTGCTATACTACGTATGTCACCTGTATAGAAGAAAAAAGGTTTTCTATTAATGAATTTGGACAGAACAAAATAGACAACCTACCGGAGGCTCATTTCTTTTCTCAATTTCCTTGTATAGCGGCAGAATGTTAATGTAACTTTAGCCCCACGCCCCCATATATCCAACTAAACTTAAATATTACAATTCATTATTCAACATATAAAGAAATAAAAGACACATCAATGTTAAAAGATTGTGCCCAAGCAGTTACTGTTAAATAAAGTATGCACAATGCTGTACATTGTACATAAAAGATAAGCTCAGATAATGCAACAACAAAAAAGGATTATACCATATGTGCATCTATAGTGTTTGTGGTGAAAACAAACACAAACAGGAATGGCATACCATCAAATAGGATATTAAATCAATACAAAAGATTTCTATTCTGAATAAATTGAGAAAATTGTCCATTATAAATCCCTTCTTGAAGTTGAAACAAGAAAATGAAAACCAGTAAGCTTGGCAATCAGGTAGATGCATTGAAAATCCTTTAGTTTTCAAGGAACATCCTACCCTCTCTTCCCATCTAAAGGATTGGCAGTCCCCTTTGCGACACCTTAGCATGCACTATCCAACTCTTATGAGGTCACCAATGTAAGTTATAGTTCTCTTATTTTCGCATTACACAACCGAGCATGCATAAAAAGAAAAAAGAGTCCAGACTCATTCGTTTTCAAGAAAATCAGTAATATGAAAGTGGCGTGAATGCATGATAGCTAAACCTCCAACTAGGAGAGCCGATTTCAAAATGGACAAAAAAAAAAAAAAAAACAAGTGGTGGCAATACATACCTTTGACAAATAGTTTGTAACATCACTCAGACATGATCTAAGAATCCCTCGACTTTGAAGTTGATTTAAGAAACACAAAGTAAGGGCTTGTTTGGTACTACCTCTATCCTAAATTATAAGACGTTAACTTTTTAACACTAAATTTGACCGCTCGTCTTATTCAAAATTTTTGCAAAATATCACTTCTTTTATCATGACTTGCTTTGTTAATAAGAATTCTTAAAAAATAACTTAGATTTGACTATTTCTGTACAATTTTTTTTGAATAAGATAAGTGGTCCAAGTTAGTGTAAAAAAATCAAACATCTTATAATTTTGTCTTATAATTTGAATGGATGAAGTATGTTTTTTTTTTCTCAAGTGCTCCTTCGGAGGAGTCATAAATTGTAAGCTCGATCTTTAGATCTAAGGGGGTGTTTGGATAGGCAGGGTAAAATTTTTGCCCTGTCCCATCGAATCTTGTCACACATGCATGGAGTATTAAATGTAGTCTAAAAATAACTAATTACACAGATTGTGATAACTTTGACGAGATGAATCTTTTAAGCCTAATTAGTCCTTGATTTGACAATGTGCTGCTACAATAAACATTTGCTAATGATAGATTAATTATACTTAAAAAATTTGTCTTGTGGTTTCTTAACAAATTTTGTAATTTGTTTTTTGGTATTCAAAGTCCCCTCCCCACATTCTAATATGATACAGATAAAACTTTTTCCACACCATCTAAACACCCCCTAAAAACCACTCCGGCTCCTCTAATATTTACGAAAAATAACTCTTGTCCTAAAGTGTTAGGTACAACCCCTCTACGAAAGCTGCTGTTGAAGCCAGAGTCATGTCAAGGTGTCCTAACATTGTTTAGGCGTTATAAATTCACGAGTTAATTGGATGTCATTCAGATTATTATTCTCCAGCAGAAATACGAGGCTCTTAAATGAAGTAAATATCCGAACAGTATAATCTGAACAGAGTCGATTACCACCATTCACGATCTAGATTTTTAAAAACCACCATCTACAATCTGGATTGTCATAATCCTCAATCCAAACGACTTGGGAACGAGGATGCTAGCCTGTTCTGGAAGCCTGCAGCCGTAGACATACCTATTCCAAGCTGTTTGATCGATTCTAAGCTGTTCGATCGATATCCTACAGCCGATAAATTCCTGTTTATTTGGCCCAATCAGAAGTCAGAGCTTGGCCCTGATTTCGTCTTATAGAGAAGATAGAGAAGATGTGCCGACTCTGCGAAAACAGTCTGGTCACAGTTGACAACAGAATAGCTGAATACTCAAAATACCATAAGGAATAGCTAACAGCAACATTTGCTGCAGCTTATAGTAACCTGCAAGCTTACCAGCCTGCTTAACCACCATCTTCAATGTTTTAAGCACTGACATGCATATTTAGCCTACTTAAGGAGAAAATAGAATCAATAGGTCTACAAAAGATTCTTTTGCATTATACCATCAGTTTGGGCATTCCAATCCGACAAAAACATTCATCCACACAATGCGGTGAATGTGCAATTTCTAGTCGGCGAACGAGGATTTAAAAGTAAAAGTTCGAACAACCAAGTTATCTTATCTCGCTGTTGGTAACCAGAATGCTTCCGAAGGGTTGTTTACCCTGATTTGTGCTAACCATTCCTTGTAATGGCAGCTATGCTACAAAATTTGATCATATGAACTCTAAACTCCTGACTAGCAATTACATGACTACTGCAGATGTGAAGGACCTCATCCCGATGGAACTAAAACCAAGGACTGCCCAGCCAGAACTTGCATTGTAAACTTCCACCTAGAGCAAATGATTGAACTTCAGAACAGAACAGAGCATAGAATTGAACGGTAAGAAGTATGCATTGCACAATCACTTACAGTATCCAAGATCTGCACACTGGACTGCATGCCACCAATTAGAAATAAGCTATCGTCAAGATAAACGGCAGCCGCATATCCTCTTGGGGTGTTCATGGGATCACCCATCCTCCAAGCATTAAGACGAGGGTCATAAATCTCCACACTAGAAACCATTTTGTCCCCATCAAACCCTCCCATAGCATATCTGGAAAATAAGTCAGCACTGCAGCTAAGTTTCTTTCCAAGATTTAAGAACAAGATGCTCTTAACTATCTGTATAGAAAAGATGCTCTTAGTAATCTGCCAAGAAGAGATCTGAAGTATCAGAGAAAATTACTGACAGGGTGTCTCCAAGGACAGTTAAGGTGTGGCATCCTCTCCTAGTACTCATACTTGGAAGCCGGACCCAGAAGCCCTCCCTTGGATCATACCTTTCTGCTGATCTGCATACAGTACGTTTGTCACTGTTAGTCTCTGAAGTAATTTTGTTGGAATAAATTGAAACAACATGAAGGGAAATCATGACAGATCTTACTCCAAGTACATGTTTCCATCATAGCCACCAGATGTATAGATGACTCCATTTAGTTCGGACGCAGCAAGAGCAAACCGCTGAAACATAACACAGCCCAAATAAGATGTTGGTTGAAAGATTTATTTCAGTAATACAGTATCCCATCCAGCCATCCTACTAGAACATATCATCAAAAGTTCTAGGCAGGGTATGTAAACATTTATGCAATGAACTGTCATAATAGGCACCAATGTTACACATCTTAAAATGTATATATCTCTTGTTACTGTTAGTACATAATAATAATTCTGAAAGTTGCTGAACTTATAAGAATCCAAATATTCCAGACTAGAAGCATAAATTCAGGTAATATGTTGCAATAGGTTAAACAATAGCAAATTGGGTAATTATGCATGCAACTGAGGCTGAGAACATACAGAGAGCAGCATAGATGGGCTACATATCCATTTTCCAAGGTATGGATCAAACATCTCAACTTCTGAATAAGTTTCATTTCCATCTCCTCCACCAATGGCGTATATTTTCTCATTAAGACAGATCCCAGCAAGACTTCCTTTCTTCCGGTTCAAGGAGGGGCATTCTGTCCACTCATTATTTCTCGAGCTATAGCATTCCACTACCCAAAAAAAAACAGAGAGAAGTAAATACATAGAATTAATGATGAAAGCTCATGCAAAAGAAGTCACAAAATCATATTACAAATGCCATGGTATACCTGTGTTATACCATGACATGCCATCACCACCGCCAAAAGCAAATATGTGACCATCCAATACAGCAGCAGATGCATATGAGCGGGGAGAACTCATTGGTGTGAGACCCAGGACTTCGTCTTTCTCAGGAGAAAAAGAATCAAGAGATGATAACCAGGTCACACCATTATAACCACCAATCAGGAATATCGATGGCTTGGCTAGAGTATTGCACATGCTTCCAAGATGCGACAACGAAGAGTCAAATTTAAACTGTAACTCATCTACAAGGTATTCCAGTTGCTGAACTTTTCTTCCCGAGTCTTTAACTACTTCCCTCAACGAAAGTATTTCTTTGTCTGACCCAATCTGGAAAACAACAGAAAATAATCAGAATATCCTATGGAGACACCGTTTGCACAAATGACAAAATAAATAATGCCCCCAAAAGATCTTGTAGCACATGGTACCTCCTCTGGGGTGAACACTAAGGAATGCAGATACGAAAGAAAAACTAGAACTATCCAATTTAGTCTGCGTGGGGTTCCCCCAAACAAGTTAGGCCATGCATTGCTATAATATTTTTTTGTAAAATGATCCAAATAGTTCATACAAGAAAACATAGTGTTTCGACTAAAAGGTACTCTTTATGTGATAGTGAACCAACCATGTCACTATCACTATGATTAGAAATTTGAGAGAAACAGACCTATCACTCAAGTCAACAAAATGGCAGGATGGATGTTTGTATGGAAAAATAGCTAATTTGTTTTTTTACTTTCAAACAAACAAACAAATAGGGGGTGCAAATTCTTGAATCTAAGGGTCTACCACTCCTCTTTAGTTCAACAAAATTGTACGAGTTCTACAAAATGTGAGACCCTTAGGTTCAACCATTCATCTCTTACAACAAATGACGACACCAATAAACTATTTATCTCTACTATTCAAGAAGAAATAAATTACCAGCTTCTTCTCCAATGCTTCAGTTCTCTTCTGTAAATCAGTGATGATTTGCAGCACCTATAAAGGCATGTAATGATATATGAGTTATGAGAGGATTATGTGAATTGTGCTAGGCAATTTTATGAAACAAAACTGAATACTGAAAATAAAAGAAGGCTAACAAAGGAACAATAGTAACCTCAGCATTTCCATGGCATTCATCAAATGAGGTTTTATCTTCCATTGTAGCATCAAATGGGCCGCAGGAAAGATTTGGATTGGTCTGTGTTTCATCAGGTACACATTGATGTGAACCAGAATCAGTACAGTCCTGAGAAGATATGGCCACCTGCTGTCGTAGGAAAGATAATTCTTTCAGCTTTTCTAGGACAGTCTGTCTTTCTGGCTGTAGCCCAACACCACCACCTGGGTTATTGTGAACTTCAATCTCTGTTTCATCAACTTCCACAACACCATTCTGCTCATTGTGTGAATTCAAAAGCATTGGTTCATCAGTTATGATTCTTTCACCATTCTCAGGATTGACAACTGGATGATTGCATTCAGTAAGCTCCAGTCCTTGGCCATTGCCTGAGGAAGTTTGACTGACTACATCTGGATTTGAACGAGGATCAAATTGGTCTTGAAGAAGATTATCATCCAAATTGCCATAATCAGAAACTGAATCATCAGATTTCTTCTCATCAGTGTTACTAGCACTGTCCACATCATCGGCCCAGTTAAATGGAGTGGCTGTACTTGACAGAACACTAAATGGATTGGTATCCTTAGAATTTTCTGTGACTTTCTTTGGGTCAGGAACAGCTGATAGCTTCATTCTAGTTGGTGACGATGATACTGCAAGATTCCTTTTGCTTGAAACAGCTGGAACTTGATTGAAATTAGCAGGAGCAAGTGATTTGAACAAAGAAATTAAAGCTCTTGTCTGTGCATGGTCAAGCTCAAAATAGAAGTGGTGATGGTTGTAATAGTTGTCACCAAGCAATGTTTTGAATTGGCTCTCCAGCAGAGGTGGATACTGAGTCTTTGTGCAAATACGAACCTTAAAAACAGACAAGAATTTCAGATATAAAGAAAATGGAACAAACAACGGTGCCAACTACTCCATTCTGTTAATACTTGTTGACATTTTTATGGTCTTCTAGGTGGACTATCAATATATAATAATACGGGTATACTTCTATTTATCCTATTTTTATAGAGTCAATCTTAATGGCTTTTAATATATATTAATATAATGGTACAAGTTTATAAAGTCTGACATCATGGATGCTAGGATGTCAAAATAAAAAAGAATATGGAGATAGTATAAATATTTAATATCTTGATACCTGAGCAGGAAAAGCTGTCCTTAAAGAACCATCATTACTCCAAGCATATGGGTCAATATACATCTCACCAGGACTTGCAGCTTCGTAAATTCCATGGAGCTTTCTATCACTGTAATTGAATAGAAATAAAGGCATGCCAGGTTTGACATTTCTAACATATGAATAATGGACTGAAGGCAGACCTATAAAACAAGTCAAAAAGGAATCATAATCTTATCAAGATAGAAATTCAACAAACATCAAATTAATTGAATCAATATTTAGAAACCAGGCATTTTATTTTCTATCAGCATAAAAAACCTAAAATATCATATTATCTTAACAACATCAGTAGGACATAGTAGCAAGAGGTGAAAAGTACACTTAACGGACCAAATAGCTGTTTTCTGAAGCACTCATCAATCGTATCATTCTTGCAACCAAAGATCACCCCTCCAAGTTGGTTTTCTCGGATATTACGGGTAACTTCCCCATATTTGCTATTCTGATGATTTGTCTGCATTGCAAGATTATGGGCCCCACTTTCCAGCACCTGTGCTTCACAAATTTTGAGAATAAGTAAGGCACATAAGTTAGGTACATACAGTGAAATCAAAGAGATAGCATATATAGTGAAAACAAAGGGATATCACTGGGTGTGAAGTCAGAATATGGGGAATAATGCATACATCTACAATAGTGATCGGAAGTAAATGGTCCCAAACATTTGTAATATGATTTTCAAAGGAGAACAACTTGAAATATTCAAGTTAAGAACAATTCAGTCCACTCTTATTACAAAGGACCAAAAACAGAGAAAAGGATGTGGCAACTGTAAATCTTTGGTCCTGACATCTTACCAAGCAAAGTTACTACTGATTCATAGATGGACAAAGAAAACATTCCAATCTGACAAATTCATGAAGGTTATGCAGAGTAACATACAACAGTCTACTGAAAAATCTAACTGAAACAATCAACAATGTCATTGCCATAATAATCAGTTAAACAAGTACTCAGATAAAAGGTTGCACCCAAATTAGACTCCCAGAAACGCTTATAAGACAACCATCTAATTATCCCTCAGTACTAATCAACAAGTCCAAATACCTACCCCCAGCACCTAATACCCAGCCTTCTTAAGCCACAACAAAGATCCAATTTTCATCCTGATAAGAGTACCAAATTACAGTACAAGCTTCAGGAACCATGTGGGACACCAAATACGAGTACAACCAATGTGACACACAAGAACATATGAGATTAGCCATCACAGTCTCAAAACAGCACTGAAAAGAAATACATGTCCCCACAATTTCAAGGACAGAAGTTATTGTGCAGTTAAACTGTCATATAAGTAATCATCACACAAGGACCATGTAAAAACCAATAGTATCTGATAAAAAAGCAAATAACTACAAATCCACTACTGCTCCGAACCTCACAGGCACACAACATCTAGCATCAACATTCGACAAGCTCCTGTAGCAACAAAAAACTCTACCCACCACAACCCACAAGCCATAAGATTGTGAAAGTAAGAAGAAGCAGACAACAAGTGATTGCAAGTACAATTGCCAACCGAAATTGCAAATTTCAGCTACTGGCACATAACCAACAAACCAAAAATTCACCACACAAGGACAATCAATTGCCGTATCCTGATTTTAGTACCAAACTAGCAATCCCTGTGACCATCACTACACAAAACCTGAAGTCTTAGACCTGCTTAAACTCTATGTTCAGCAAAAAAAAAAAAAAAAAAAAAAAAAAAAAAAAAAAAAAAAAAAAAAAGACAAATGTTACCACCTTCTCAAACCCCTTACCCCTAGAGACATTTTGTGCAAAACAGTAATAAAAATCCTGGCACCAGCTCAAACACTATTTTGAGCGAAACAGTAAAAAATATTTACATTCTGCTCAAACACTAACTCCTTGTATATTGTGATGAACAGAGCAATTAAACCGCACAAGTCCTGCACAGCCCACGCCCCACGGGGCACAACATGTTGGGATCCGCAAGAGTTTGCAGCAACAATGCAAGTTGTTGTGCCTACTGCAAAACCACAAGGTTTTGAAGAGACGAGACGAGCAGAAGGTAAAAACTGATGCAAGCGTACAGTCCCCAACAGAAACTGCAAAATTGAACACCTGGCGCGTAAACACTAGAGCAAAATTCTGCCAAAACGGCTCGCTCGAGTAAGAGGAAACCCTTCAAATGTGAGGCAATCTAGTGATTCTGCAATCGGCACCCCAAAATACCAAAAATCTCAGCAACGCCTAAACCCTAATCCGTAGCGATCACTGACGCTAAACCCCCCTCCCCTGCCATCCAAACCACAATTACCGAGTCGGCGGGAGTCGGACAGCACAGCACCCCACCGCATCGACCACCATTCCCGTCCCCACCAAACAGGCGTGCATCGACAAACCGGAAACCCCTCAATGAACCAGAAAACCCACGGCGGAGACCCAGACATCCACCCCCAAATTGGAACGGGAAAACCCCATTCCCAGCGAACCGCACGATCGATCGATCGATCGAGGAGTGAGTGGGCTTCGAGCACTAGGGGAGTAGGAGGTGGAGTCTCCTCACCTGATTGCTTCGATCCCGGAGTGGCTGCGCAGGAGCGTCCCCTTCCGGGGGCTGGTTTCCGCATCCGTGGTGCTTCGCTCAGTTGTGTTGTGTGTGTGCCGCAACGGAGTTCTTCGGACCCAGCAGCCTGTGAAGCAGCATCGCCCGAGTCGTGTGGGGGAAGGGGATGGGACTATGGGAGAGTTATATTCTGTGGAGGCTGGTCGGTGCTGGTGATGGGGTCACTCCTGCAGCGACCGCAGCCGAGCTGAAACGAGCTTTTGTACTCTCTTCATCCATTTTACTACCTTCTTTCTCAACAAGTTAAACTTACTTAAAAAAAAAAAAAATTATATATATATATAAATATATAAAAATAATATTATGATATATAATTTTGTATCAAAATCATTGAACCTATTTTTATAATAAATTTATTTGAAGATATAAATGTGGTTAATATTTTTATAAACTTAATTAGATTTAAGAAAGTTTGATTATTATTGAAACATGTTTTTTTTCCAACCGGGTGACGTCTAGTTGCCTCGACGCTGCCTAAGGGGGTATTTGGAGGGATATTTAAATTTTTGTTATCTTTGCTTGCCATCGCGAGCTTTATATGGGCTCCTACATAATTGCTATAGAAAACAGTACTTCACCAACGTTTTTGCCATTTTCGCTAATGTGGCACGCCAGATGGCACTGCCAGCGTGGCAGCGAGCCTTGGATCCTCTACAAGGCCTTGAAATTACCTATTTACCCTTGTTGCTTCTCTCCCACTTCAGCTACTGATGCGTGGGCCCTTTCCCTCCACTCGCTGACGGGTGGGCCCCACACATCAACGTCTCCTTCAACCTCCTGCCATCACCACGCGGCCAGGAGAAAGGGTGGAGCTTGTGCCATCCCGGTCGGCGTTTTTCTCCAACCTCGCTCACCTCTCCAGCGAGCCGACTACGCCACGATCAAGTTGTGTCGCGGGCGAGCTGCACCCGCGTGCTAGCTGCGCCGTGGCCGCTCCGCCCTTGCTGGCGATGCTCCAATGGCGTGCTTGCTGCAGCAGCGAGCAATGGCGACAATGGCTGGGAAGCCGGCCACAACTCCACCATCGCCAGCTACGCGCGACCAAGCTCCCCAACGCCGCCGCTTGCGCCGCCCTCACGAAGCCGTGCCGCATGCCAGCTACGCCGCAGTGAGCTCCGCCACCACAATATGTGCCGCGACCGAGCTGTGTCGTTGGCGAGTTACGACGACCACGGGCGAGCCGTGTCATGGGACTGCCAGGCCCTCAACCTCTCTCTCCCTTCGCTTTCGTCGCACGCGATTGCCAGTCGGACAGGCTCTTCCGCGGCACTAGCCGTTAAGCCGTCGGTGCGGCGTCGACATGCATCTTCCTCGTGCTCTCGCTCCGCCCCACGCCCTCCGTGTGCGGCCTCCTCCTTGTCTTCCTCCACGCACTCACCGCCACCGATCGGGACGGCATGAGCTCCTCCCTTTCTCCTCGATGCGTGGTGATGGCAAGAGGTTGAAGGAGAAGCTGATGTGTGGGGCCCACCTAATCAGCAAGTGGAGGGAAAAGGCCCACGTGTCATGCAACTGAAGTGGGAGACAAGCAGCAGAGGTAAACAGGGGTACTCAACGCCACGCTAGCAATGCCATCTATCCATATCGCCGTAGGTGAGTTACTGTTTCTGTAGAGGATTCCAGACTCGCTGCCATGCTAGCAATGCCATCTAGCATGTCACATCAACGAAAAATGGCAAAAACGTAGGTGAGTTACTATTTCCACTGGCAATTGTGTAGGAACCCATATATAACTGTCAATGGAAGGAGTGGCCACCGTAAAAGATGGCAAAAAAATTAAATATCCTGTTTAATTGGATGGGCAAGGAAAAAAATTTGTCCTATCCCATTGAATCTTTAACATGTGCATTAAGTATTAAATATAGACTAAAAATAACTAATTACATATATTGCGGCTATTTTGTGAGATAAATATTTTAAGCCTAATTAGTGCATGATTTGACAATGTAGTACTACAGTAAACATATGCTAATGATGGATTAATTATGATTAAAAATTTTGTCTTATTGTGTACTGATGACTTCTGTAATTTGTTTTTTTATTGGTATATGTTTACTCTACCTCTTCCGACATCCCATAAAATACTTGATATGATACAGACAAAACTTTTACCACTACATCCAAACGTCCCCTCAACCAGTTCCGCACCAAACCCCATTCACAGCCTTACAGGACTCTAGGCATGTTAAATCGCATCAACAAGGTTGAGATGCCCCACATATTCCAAATTATGGATCTCTAGAGTTCAATTTCCCACAGGCTTCCAAAAGTGATGGTAGTGGCATGTAAGAGATGGACGATTGAGCCAATGACAAATAAGGAAAGGGGAAAACTTTACGGTGACAAATAAGGCACCACTTTAACTTCTAATGGCAAATATAAGGGATTTTCTCACTTGTGTACGCTATAGG
Source organism: Chrysopogon serrulatus (assembly GCA_015844335.1). Lineage (NCBI taxonomy): Eukaryota > Viridiplantae > Streptophyta > Magnoliopsida > Poales > Poaceae > Chrysopogon > Chrysopogon serrulatus. The sequence continues at coordinate 6,894 of JADLZL010007093.1, read as the reverse complement.
AATTGAAGAAAGTATTCTGTCATGCTCCCCCATGTAAAATATTTGTAAAAGGCCATTTCTTCTGTACCACAAAACAAAGCTTGCATAGTTTGCTAATGCTATACACTAAACAAACTGATGGAGGGAGTACTATACTATTGAAGCGAATATGGTACACAAAGATCTCTGATAGATCACTTGAGGATCAATTCACAATGAAGACTGGAAGAGTGGCTTAGCTAGTTTTGGCAAATCACAGTGAAAAATCTTCTAAAAAAGGTAGAGTTGAGGGCCAACTCCAGGTGTTTTTTGAGTGCCTAAAGGGGTACTCTAGAAACTCTAGCTTTTTTACTGCTCCATGGTACAATTGGTGGAGTAGGGTAGCCCTCCCTCCTTAGTTTAGGATGCTAAAAGCAACCCAACCGGTTTCCACAGGGTGGATCTTCCCAAAACCATAATTTGCTTATCCAAACTCCAAATTTAGCATTCTATATATGATTGTTGATCATCTTTTCAAGATGGATGCAATAATGAAGTCCAATTTGCAATTTGAGGCAATCTAGAACCCCCTAAGCCAATTTTCCTAAAATCAAACCGAGATAGCCAATTTTGAGTGCGAACTAGTACTAACTAATAACTAAACCCCCACTCACAATTCACATCAGAATTTTAGAAATGGCAAGGAAGATGTGCGACCAAGAGCAGACTAGTGATAGGGATCTAGCAATTGTGCAGTGCTCCAATCAATGATCAGTTTCTTTGTGGGCAACATGTAGCACATGCATCGATTTCCTTGTCCAACCACATGCTCTGAACACGCCACACCGAAGATTAATGTCATCCAGAATCACATCCACACAAAACTTAGATACAAACAAAAGTGGTTCTTGTAGTACTGTGAGGCCATCAGTGAGGAGGACTAGGCCATCAGAGAACCTCATGAACAATGCCTTCTTGGGTGGTGGCTGTGGAGAGGGCTCTCTTTGGCCAGTAGTGACAGGAAGCACTTCCTATCAGCGTCAGAGTTTGTTGCGATGCCAAAGGCCTGTGAGACATCTGCAGCACGACAAGCACTCCATGGCTCAGTATGGGCAACCGATGCTGAAATAAGTTCCTCTGGCAGGCATGCAATCTTGTAGTCAATAGTAGCGGCAATGGTGGCTTATTTCTTCATCATGTCCATTGATTCCTCTACTTGCTTGTTTTGTTTCCACATTCAATCAATCCGATTGGGTGAGCATGGGTCGCATGGGGATTAAAAATGCAAAAAAAGTGATTTTGAAACCATGGAACGAATTTAATAGATGGTGGGGCTAGTGATTCATAGGACATTTTAGGAAACCACAAACAACTATGAACAATCGAAGTGCGCGATAATAGAGCAAATCAAAATTGCATCCAACGCATCAACGCCATATCATTTATAGTACCGCAAACTAAAAGCCACCATACCTATCTAGTACTGCAAACAAGCCCAAGCAGACTCTGTGAGGCACGTGTGTGTGGGGTGAGGGGTGAACTCATGCTTGCCCCATAAGGATAGAAAACAAATTACGACCCAAGGGCAAAAGCTATCGATTTTTGCCTTGGGTATGAGTAAGACCAGCTAACAACTTGATTGAATAGATTGTACTTTTTTTAGAAACAAATAGATTGTACTAATACTATGTCGGTTTTTGCTTTGTGCCTTGAGCCCATTATTCATATGTAAGGAATGTCAAACCTAACTATACAGTGTGAACATGTTTGAGATAGCATGTGTGTCCCATGTCTTTTGTGTTGAAAAAATGTATGTCCCACTTTATATCCATGGCTATAGGTTCCATGGTGGCACTATGCCTTCTGAATTCTCCTAATTTGACTCACTATCCTATCTATCAAAAACATAATTTACATTCTCTGGCCAAGCTAGCACCGAAGAAGACAGCGATGACTCCTGCTGAGTTCACACACGACAAACAATCGAATGAAGCGAGTAAAAAGCCTTAGAAAAACAAATAGATGTAAATTGTGAACCAACATTTCACCGACACAGCAATGCATTGCGAACATGATGGCCTATAGCCACTTAATGGAAAATCTGAAATCAATGGTTTCTGCAGTAGTTCTAAGGCTACACACATCAGCAGTAATAATGTAACAAAGAATGCTAATCAAATAATCGAAGAGAAAAAGTAATTAAAGCTTGGCATGCAGTACCAACATACAGCGGTGAAATCTCATGAAATGAACCATTTTTAGGGCCATACTATTGGCTTTCATTTGCAGCTCTAGGTTACAAAATGCTTAACTAGGAACAAAACTAATTATGGTAGTAGCTATGACGTGCAAGTACTTTTGCTCTTGGCGGTCAAATTTTAATTTCCTGTCCCTGGATTTTTTTATTCACAAACTCTGTATGTGATGGGTCACACGTTTCATACACTCACGCGACCCTTGCTCGTACCACTCACTGATGAGGAACAATAATTGTTAGGATTGAGGGGTTAGGGGAATCCACTCACTGGTGACTATCGAAGGTGGTCTGGGGGTGTAGTGTTGACACGCTAGTGGTGAGTGGGTGAGACATGTCTAGACTGTGCGGTGGGGACAATGCCCACCATGTCAGTGGAAGATGGAGTTTGTGGAAGGACTGTGGCATGGGCCCTCAATGATCATGGTAGAGATGTCCTCTATGGTCTCTTCATTTGTCAGCTTCAATGAGATAATGCCTAAATGTCTATCATTCCTCGACGTGGCCACCGCAGACTCCGTCGTGGCATAGTGCCCACCAAATTCTCCAAGGTAGGCATGTATTTGGGTCCATCAAAGAGAGGCTAAGTAGTATTTGATTTTGAAGCGTTTTTGACTTCTCTAGGGCGTGTCAAAATGATAAAAATATTTTTGGTTGCATATAATGGCCTATTTATCTTGTGACAATGTGTCTCATGTTGCTAATGTGACGTTAACCGGCCACGACGTCTGTGACTATCATTGTGCGTTATGCATTGACCACTATTAATTTTCAATACAAAAGTATTTGGTCATCCGTGACCACCTTCCATGATTGTGCCTATTTTTATATATTTTTTGTCAATAGAGGCCATCACCTCTAGAAATGTCCAATTATAGTGATGATGAAGCTTGTGCATTTTGACATCTCTGGAACATGTCAAAATGATAATAAGTAAATAAATTTGGTTGCATAAAATGTCCTATTTAACATGGGACAGTGTTGTCATGTTGCTAATGTAAAACACCGACCTTTGTGACTATAATTGTGCCTTAAGCATTGACCCCTATCAATTTTCAATATAAAAAAATTTTTGTCATCCTAAACGACCTTTCATTTCTAGCAGATCCTCCTATATATACACAGGAGTTTTGATTAGTTCAACACTGAGACAACGGACCATGATTGGAAAGGAAAAGATTCACAACAAACTAATTGACATCCGGTATAGATTGTGCTAAATAGTATGTTCCCTATACCAACTAAGATCTCAAATTTATGAATCAAAATTAATGCACCAATTAAACTAATCCAAGTATTTGATTTACTAGAGTAGTAATAAAATAGGGTAGGAATGAAATCAGTAAAACCAATGTATACTAAGAGGGAGTACGAGAGAAAAGGGGAAGGGGCAGCAACTCACATTAAGCATTGTTTGCATCTACACTGGTAACCGATGAGGGTGTCCACGTACGACCTCATTGGCCATCGCAAAGATGTCTTCAGTGTCATCTTTATCTATTAGCATCAATGAGAAGAAACCTAAATGTCTAGCTTTCCCTCAACACGAACATAGACTCCGCCATGGCATAATGGCCTCTGAATTCTCAAGGCTGACATGTCTTTTGATCCATCAACACCATTTGCATTCTCTGGCCTGGCTAGCATCAAACATGATGATGGTGGCATTGTACTCAGTTGACACAAGATAAATAATCAAACAAAAGGACTAAATAGAATGAATAGTCACTTCCATGAATGAAAATGAAAATAACAAGCAAGTAAAAAGGCTTATGAAAACAAATGGATGTAAATTGTGATGCAACATTACCGACATAACAATGTATTATGAACTTGATGTCATGCAGTGATAGAACGAAAAATCCAAAATCAATGGTTTCTATAGTCATTCTAAGGTTGCACACATCGGTGGTAATATTGTAACAAAGAATGCTAATCAAATAATCCAAGAGAAAAAACTAATAAAAGCTTGGCATGCAGTACAAGCATACCATAAAATCTCTTGTGAAATTAATCATTTTTAGGGTGACACTATTGGCTACAATCTGCAGCTCTAGGTGTACAAATAATAGCTCAACTGTGATGTGCACGTTGTTTTTTATTGAGGGTGAAAATTTAATTTCCTGTTCCCTAATTTTTTAATTCCCAAACTCTATAGTGTGGATCACGCATTAAGTACACTCACGCGACCCATCCATGTGTCACTTGCCTACGTGGAACAAGAATTGTTAGGGTTAAGGCATTGAGAGAATCCACTCACCGACTATAGAAGGAGGTCTGGGGGGATAGTGGTGACACACTAGTGCTGGTGGGCGAGACATCGATCGAACGGTGCAGCGTGGGCACCTCCCACCAATGTCATGGATGATGGAGGTGGTGGAAGGGTGGTGGCATGGGACCTCACCGGTCATGGCAAACATGTCCTCGGTGATCTCTTCATCCATTAGCTTCAATGAGAAGATGCCCAAATCTCTTGCTTTCGCTCGATGCAGCCATAGACTCTATCGTGGCTTAAAGTAATCTGAATTCTCTAGGGTAGGTGCTTCTGTTGGTCCATCAATGAGAGGCCAAGAGATACTGGGTTTTGAAGTGTTTTGACATCCCTGGAACATGTCAAATGATAAAAAAAAAATAAATTTGGTTGCCTATAATGGCCTATTTAAATTGGGACAATGTTCTCGTGCTGCTAATGTGGTGTCAATGCCAACCTTTGTGACTATGATTATGCTTTAAGCATTGACCACTATCAGTTTTCAATACAAAAATATTTTGTCATCCGAAAATGATTATGCTTTAAGCATTGACCACTATCAGTTTTCAATACAAAAATATTTTGTCATCCGAAACCACATTTCCTTCCTAGGAGATCCTCCTTTCAATACAAAAATATTTTGTCATCCGAAACCACCTTTCCTTCCTAGGAGATCCTCCTATACAAAGGAGTTTTGATTAGTTCAACACAGAAAGGATAGACCATGATTGAGAAAGAAAAAGTTCACAACAAGCTAATTGGCATCCAATATATATTGCTTGTTGCCTAGTAATATCCTCATCTTTCCATGTCTATGCAATTACAGCAATATTAATGCACTAAATAGAGAGTTGCCCTTTACCTACTAAGACTTCAAATTTATGAATCAAAATTAATGCACCAACTCAACTAATGAAAATGTTTGATTTTCTAGAGATAATAGAAATAAAAGAGGGTAGGAATAAAATCAGTAAAACCAAGGGATAGTAAGAAGCACTATGAGAGGAAAGGGATAGGGATAGCAACTCATGTTAAGCATTGTTTCCATTTGGACTGATAAACGATGAGGGTGTCCACGTGGGACCTCACGGGTTGTGGCAAAGATGTCCTCATTGTTATCTTCATCTGTCAGCACCAATGAGAACATACCTAAATGTCTAGCTTTCCCTCAACACGGCCGTAGACTCTGCCATGGTATACTGCCCTCCGAATTCTCCAAGGCTGACATGTCTTTTGATCCATCAATGAGAGGCTGAGAGGTATTGGGTTTTGGAGTTACGGCGCATAGTGCATGAACAATGATTTGTGGGTTGGGGGACATGATTCCCATTGTTATCACAATACTAGGTTAAATTTATGGGAGCAAATGGTGAGCGAGAATGCAATGGTGTGGGTAAACTCATGTGGGCCCCTCAAAGATAGGAAACAAACTAAATCCCAAGGGCCAAAGTGATTGATTCTTGGCCTTGTGCACAAGTAAAACCAGCTAAAAGCTTGGTTGAATAGATTGTACTCATTTTATGTCGATTTTACATTTGTTCCTTTCAACCCATTATTAATATGTAAGGAATGAAAAACCAAGAATGACATTATTTACATTCAACTATACAGTGTGAACATGTTTGGGAAATATGTGTGCCCCATTTATTTTGTGTTAAAAATGTATGGCCCATTTTATGTGTGTAGCTATAGGTTCCATGGTGGCACAATTCCATCCAAATTCACCTAATTAGACACATCGACAAGTCCATCATCAACACCATTTGCATTCTCTAGCCTGGCCAGCATCAAACAAGATGATGGTGGCATCGCACTCAATTGACACAAGATAAATAATCGAACGAAAGACTAAATAGAATGAATAGTCACTTCCATGAATGAAAATCAAAATAACAAGTGTAAACAAAATGGATGTAAATTGTGATGCAACATTACACTGACACAACAATGCATTATGAATGATGAACTTGATGTCATGCAGCGACGGAACAAAAATCTGAAATCAATGGTTTCTATAGTCATTCTAAGGCTGCACACATCTGTGGTAATATTGTAACAAAGAATGCTAATCAAATAATCCAAGAGAAAACTAATAAAAACTCGGCATGCAGTACAAGCATATCATGAAATCTCTTGTGAAATTAATCATTTTTCAGGGTGATACTATTGGCTGTAATCTGCAGCTCTAGGTGTACAAATAAAAACTCAATTTTGACGTGCATGTTGTTTTTGTAGTGAGGGTGAAAATTTAATTTACTGCCCATGATTTTTTAATTCCCAAACTCTATGTGTGGTGGGTCACACATTAAGTACACTCACATGACCCATCCGTGTGCCACTTGCCTATGAGGAATAGGAATTGTTAGGCTTAAGGCGTTAGGAGAATCCACTCACTGATGACTATAGAAGGAGGTTTGGGGGCTAGTGGTGA